>JAOEGS010001522.1:119044-135295 GCA_025447755.1 Corythornis vintsioides
CCACAGGTGTCCATGTTCCCAACCAGACTTTCATATACTTATCCCAGTTGCCCTTCCTGCTGGCCCTGGCAGCAAGGCTTAGTCCTTAGGCAGTCTTAATGTTTGCCAGAAATTTAACCATTAACAACTTGAATCCTTGTGAAATTATCTGCTCTGTGTGTCAGATGGTGCAAAGTGAGCCTAGAAATTCACACACAATTCATAGATGTAGCAGTTTCTTCTTTGCTACATAAACCAGTGAAGAGGGATCAGAGATACTAGGAAATAGGGTATAATTCACTCTCTGTGTACAATGATTTCTAATAGAGCACCCTTCCTAACCCTTGCAGCATTTTGTAAGTGTTCAGTGTCATTCAAGCAAACACAGGAGGTGCTTCCTTTGAATGATAATTTTTCTGGTGAGAACTGAAGCATATTGACTTTTTTCTTCATTGAATTTTCCAGAGAAGTTATGACATTTAATGTTCAGCTTTATCTGCTCATTGCTATGTGGGGTACAAACTGAATGTGGCCCTGCAGTATAAACTCTGCATAGCACCCCAGAAGATGTAAACAACAATTTATTACTAAAAATTGTCAAAGCGTGATGATTTGAATGAGCAATATAAAAGAAAAAAGTAATTATTTCAGTTCAACCAGACTAATTCCCAAACACAGACTGTCCCAGTTCTCTAGAATAGAAGATTTTCTCCTCTGCCTCCTAATCCCATTCTAACAATCCTAAGGGGACACCTTGAGCAGGGTCATAAGGTTTATTTCATGCCTTGCAAACCAGTACATTTGCTTTCAGCTGAAGCAAGAGACAGACTGGCTTCCTTCAATGAATGGTCTTTGAGAAAGAACTTTCTTTGACTGTGGCACTGCTTCTTAAAAAGCTAGAGTCCATTCCATTTGTTTTTGCAGAGTAGAAGGCACAAAGTTTCTGAAGTACCCCAGCTTGTCCCATAAATTATTCTGTGGTTTAAATGCAGTATGTTTGACATGATAACCAATGTGTGCTATTACAAATGCTCCTTTCCTAGGAGATACCTGGTGGGTGCTGTGAAGATGTAGAACAAAGTGAAATTTTTCATCTATGTTCAAAAGCAGTCAAAAAAATTATAATGCACAGCAAGCAGCAATACAGCATTTTGTGTAGAATTAGGATGAGATTTCTACTTGCAGGTACATAGAGATCACAGCTAGCCACAAGAGAAGTCTCCTTTAGAGACACATTTCTACACAAGGTTAAACTCGCTGTTTTTGAGTTTTTATCTCAATGAGTTTATTTCAAAGAGGTGTCCAAGCACCTCTGCATTTGTGTGTGGTTTGTTAAAGGTTGCAATGCATCAAGAGAAGTTGAAACTGCCTGGACATGCTCCTTACTCTGACTACAGCACATCTAGTTCAAAATTTCAGAAAATAACAGCCAGTAAAACAGCATCTCCTCCCTCTTTCAGATACTGGGGAAGATCAAGCTCAATTACCTCAACTGACATCAAGCAGCATATAGGAATTCTGGAAATTGGCATTAAAAAGCCATGGACATATGCTTGTTTTCCATTTTTAAATTTTAAATAATTCATAGATAAATATTTCTGGTGTGATTTGTTAAAAAAACATTGTATGTTTAGCAAAGGACTCATTCAAGTGTAATGCCTAGGTGCACTGGGAGTATTTAGGCAGCCCAGTTTGAAAGCCAAGCAGATTGTGTGATAGCCAATTTTCTCCCACTGAAATAAAGTGAACATCTAGATCAGTTTTCCATTGCCAATTAATCCAGGAAGAATTACAATTCACTAAATGGATGAATAGTCATCTTACTACAAAGTAGTTATTCCATACTTTTGACTGACAGCAAAATCTATTCAAGGGATCCAAATTGCAGCACCCCTGTATGGAAGTGTTTGCACCATCAAAAGCTCTTTGTTTGGATTAGTTACAGGAGTACTTGAAAGTGGAGCTATTACATTATTGTATTATTTCTGAAAATTGATTTAGATAATATTAACAATCTTGAAACGACATTCATTCATAGGACCTACAGAATCAAAACTATAGAAAATTTTTATTCCTGAACAGGAATCTGTCTGTAAGTGTATGATCTTACTTTTTTTCCTTAAAATATGGTATACATTTAAAAAGTGAATTTTAATTTTTGTTTTCTCTATAATCTTTAAAACATTGAATAAACCAGTATAATAAATTATTGTCTAGCATATCACATTTTAGGTCAGGTGTAAGCGAATCAATATTAGCTGTCTCTGCTACTCTGGTCTTTTTCTGTTTTCCAGGATCACTGCGGTGTTTGATAATCTTGCTTGTTCTATTTTGCTTGTCATTTTTTTCCCCCCCTGTATTTAAAAACAAAGATTTTTTTGTACTCATGGAAAACAAGCTAAAATATTGCCATAGTTTTGCATCACCTTATTCATTACAGGACCCACACTACATCTGTGGTCTTACTACCTGTTACTAGCTCACCTCACACTCATTGCCAGCTATTTTCAGGGGTTCATTTACTTGTCTAAAAATGTTTGTGCAAAGCTCTTGTGTTTTCTCTGTGCACCTTAGGGCTAAGGGGAGTGAATATTCTGGATGCTTTTCATAGCTCAAGTGTAGTGGATATGATGGGTTTAGTTCCAGCTGTAGGATTTAGGTGCTTAAGTTGTTGCCAGCTATGGACTTAACAGTGGAAGTGACTAATCTGATGATGAAGCTGAGAACCACTGTTCTTGAGCTTTGCAGCTGCTTGAGAACGCACAGCAAGCACATCCCTGAAAAAGATTATGAGAATTCTAAATAAGAACATATGTTAGAGAAGGAGAAAGCTGAATAGTTCCCTTGCCTTTGCAAGATCATTGCCTATTGTAGGTTTGTTTGTATTTTGAAGAGACTATTTTTAAAAGTTCTGGACAATGCAACTTCCACCTCATCCCTTGGGAAGCTATTCCATCAACTAATGCATCTGACTATCTGGGAGTTTTTTCCTGATATTCTCTTTTTACTTTTCCTTTGTTAATACCTTTTCCAGCACACATACTTATTAAATCACACATAAAATTACAGCTTCTCTGCAGATTATTAGAATCATAATAATCTGAACAATTATACCTATGGTATGGAATTGTATAGGATGAATTTTACCTTCAGACATGAGATATAACAGAAGTACAGAGTATTTTAGCAGAGTGAATGTTTTTTTCTTCATTTTGGCAAAGTCAGCTGGACACAATGATTACATATGTGTACATTTCCCATATCTTTTTGGCAACTAGTGCTTTTACCAGTGCACAGAGAGATTATGGCAGGAGGGCACACCAGTGCCTACATGCTGAGTTCTGACCTCCTTGCTGGTCACCAAAATCAGAGATTGAAACAAAGCAATGAACCAGGACTTTGAGCATAAGACAAAAAGGAAAGTAACCCCTGCTTTAATCCTCTACTGGTTAGTTTTATTAAGTTTTAAAACACTTTTAATGATCATTTAATCTGATATATCCTGCAACAAAGCTTTTGATAGGGCAAACCAGTCATTCCTTTGTAAGAAAACAGTTATTCCTCACTGATGCAGCAGTATTTTCCTGTTGTTCCTCTTCAGAGTAATACAGAGATTTCTCTGCCTTTCAGAAATCAGGAGTGGTTCTATCGTGTGTAGTACCCAAATTAACACCAGTATACTTGAGACTGGATTTTTACATGCTATCTCAATTTAGCTGTTGACTGCAGTGTCATGATTTAGGAGCTGTTCAAAATGGCTTGAAGAAAACAAGAATACTCACTCCAAAAGAAGAACGGTTATACCCGAAATAATTATATTTAAGAAGATAAATCAGAAGTTTGAGAAAAGTATGTTAAAAATACTCAAAACTATGAGTAAAGTTGCAGTATATTCTTGCAAGGTTAAATTATTAGTACACTTATCCACAAACTTGACTGATAGTCAAAACAGACAAAAGAGACTGTAAAATCTGTCTGGCAGTAGACTAAGTATGGGTTTTATTATTTTATTTATTTTTTTTTAAACACAAACCCATACAATATGATGTTTATCACAATACAAAGTACTCAATGTTCTAGTGTCAAGATACCAGTAGAAATGTCGACATGTCTCACAGGCTGACTCAGAAGATTTTTGACCACACTTGAGTGGTAAAGATTAGAGATTTATTATTTGAGCATATTGAAATTTGACACGTTGCATCATTGCAACAAAGCTGTTTTCTCTAAGCACTTTTTTAAACAAGCAACTGAGATAAGTGAATCTGTAACATAAACCGTCTGGTTGGTTATATAAATTGTGTTCATTGTCTGGTTGATTTCTACAGCTGATCTGTATAGCTCCAGTTCCACATTTTGTCACAGTCTCTTAGCTGTGGCTGAAGAGGGAGTGAACAGATTGGCTCACAGGGTACAGAGCCATTACAAGTCTGCTCTAACCTGAACTCTGTACCCAGGTCCTCAAAATGGAACTGCAAGGGAGTAAACAGAATAATGAAAGCCTTGGCCCTTTTTGACATACTATTGAAAGGGAACAAAGTAAGTAAACAGGGTAGGAGGAGTAAAATTTAGCTCTGCACATTCTATTCAGTACTTTTGTTTCTAAAGGATCCCCCATCTGAAGCAGCAGAGGACATCAGATGTACACTCAGTTCTGTTGTACAGCTGCCCAACACAATCAAACCTGGGATCAGTAGTCAAGCAGAACAAATGGTGTAAGTTCCTATGGAGGGAATGGTGCAGAACGCTGCCTTCTTATGTCTGTGGACATATTCAATGCTCAAAGTAGAACACTGAATGTGACAATTGAATATGTGTATGAGGCAGAGGTAGGGACAATGGTCTGTCATTGCTAGGCTCCTGGATACTTAGTTGTATTTGGGTTTCATTAACTGAAGCTAGTCAGAACATTGTTTTATTCTGGGGACAGGGTAGCACAAGTTATGTAAAAAAATAATGCTCCCCAAAAGCTTGTCTTTCTGTAAGTACACACAGCTTTGACCACTGTATTGCCCATGGCAGAGTCTGCACTGATTGCTCTGTTCATTCCTCATGTTGTCTATGGTAATGGCTCAAGTCATTCATTCTGGTGATCCTTCAGCCTTCAAAACATTTCTTCTGGATGCTTAATTCTCCAGAAGAAATTATTGATCTTGAGGCACACCATTGAGCCTAGGTAGATAAACAGTAGGGTGAGTCTCTTCAGCATTGCTCATGTACTTTGAATACTGTCATTGTTACTCACTTCTAATAGCTGGTGAGACCAGCCCTTGATAGACTTTGTTTGTGCTAATACTTGGACAGTTCTGTTTTCTTAGTGCCAAAAAAATGTTGCAAAAAGGGAAAATGTTAGTGAAAATCCAAGCAAGTTAGGGAAAAAAAATTGTCTAATGAAGAAGGATGATACCCTTGTGCACTGTCTTTTGACTTTTTTTTTCCCAGAATTAAGAAACTGTATGAAAACCCAAACAGGGAAAGTAAACTTCTTCCCCAGCAAATGTCTTTCTTCAGAAGGGATTCAGAGTTGATTGCAAACATATGTGCGTGCACACAGACACACAAGTGTTCCACCTATGGAAGGAGAGTTTCCAATGAAGTTTCTGCTCAAAAGCCATGAGTGAGAGTCAAGAGGCAAGTGCTGCTTTCTGAGACCTACAAAGAACTCCCTTGCTAGTTCCTGACAGTGTGAAGCTGACTGTGCAACACTGGCTTGTCTGTCCTAGGGCTTATTGTTGCTCAGGGCCCTATGCAAGCATTGCTCCCAGTTCAGAGCCTCTGGAAAAACACTCCTGTAAAAGATACTCACTAGTTTAACACTCTGAAAACCCCTAAAATATGGACCTGTTTTTGTAGGCTTGGGGATTTTGACCTTGTCTGCCCCAGAAGTTGGGCTCTCATAACTGTCATTTTGGATTCCCCCCATTGTATTAGATGAGTCTTTATAGACCCACACTTAAGAGCTTTCTCTTGTAGATTTTCTTAGAACTCTGTTAAAACTTCTCAGAAAGAACTAACCAAATAAATGCTTCAAGAGAAAAACAACTCCATTATCATTCTCTGATACTCCACAACCCTTTGCATGCTTTTGAAATGTCATATAAGAGATACTTGATTTTGCATCATTGGTAGAAGATGTGCTGAATATGAGGGCTTGACAGATATGTGGGGACTTTATGATAGAATAAAGATGGCCATTGTCTACATAAACCATGTCTCCTTTAAAAAAAAAATAAATATCAACACACAAAAAAACCAGGGACAACTGCAAACAAATAGCAAACCATACCATCAGACTATTCTGTAAACTTCTCTTCAGTTGTCTCCATGTTATCAGGTGCATATGCACAGGTTTTTATTCAAGACTTCTGTTTTCATCATGGACTGGATATAAAAAGCAAGAAGGGGAGCTTGTCCAGCAAAAATACTCAAATGCATTACAATTTGTTCTTTGGTTGGTCAAAACTTTTTGGTTAAAATAGCGGTTACTACTCAAGGAAAAGCCTCACACTACATAAAGTTTGGGAAACAGATATCCTGAAATAATTGCTACAGTTCAGAGCAGGTGAACACACAACTACACAAACTACTAATGGATAATTGGGATGCAGACTAAGTGCTAAAGTCTGGTTCCATTATGTTGAATGGCACTCTATAAAGTAACATGTCTGCGTGTAACAGAGGCTTAATACCTAGCACACTGCCAGTATATAATGAAAATAGTATACTACAAGCACTGAACGTATATATAAGAAAAAAGAAAAAAAAGAAAAATAATAGATATTATTAATATTATTATGAGAGAATAAAGTACAAACAGATTGTTTTTCTGATAAAATTCAGGTAGGAAAAAGACAAGCTTATTATGTTCTTGAAGTTATAATGCATCTTTTTTAAAATGCATTTATACATCTGTCTTTCAAGTCCCTTAAAGTTCTTAGTAGGTCTATAGTATATATATATATATATATATATACATGTATACACATGAATATATGTATATATGTAAGTATGTATATATGCACATGTACAAATATATATATGTGTATATATGAGTACTTATATATGTTTGCATATATATATATTTAATTAGAGTTAGAACAGAGAATTAAATACTACTGCAAGAGGCATTAAAGTCAGTGCAAAGATTTCCCAGAATTTAAAGCTGGAATCAAGATGAGGATGGAACAGTCTTTAAAATTTGCTCATATTTCTTTTGGAATTTTGGCCTGGATCACAATATTAGTTTTGTTTATATATTTTTTTTTTTCCTGTCTGATCCTCTACCCTCCTCCAAATAGTTACTTAAAGCTTCTTGATACTAAATGAGTCATATATGAAGTAAAATTAATATCTTCTGAGTATCATATTATGGTGTATTTTGTGTGTACAGATGATGTCACAAACTGCCTAGAGTTCAGCTGATTTCAATCAGGGAAACCCAGCCTCTATTGTGTTAAATATCAGCTTCTGCAAACAATTGTGTTAGACAATACATTCAGAGATGGGCATTTTAGGACTCAACAGCTGAAACTACAGAACTGATGAACAAGTGATGAAATCTTATCTAATTTTAGATGCCCAACTACAAGACTATTTTCATTGTTGAAATTTAGCCTTGGTTCTTTGCTTTTTTCTTTATTTCAGTTGACATAGTACACATTCTTATTAAGAGTTATTATTTTTTCTTCCACTGATTATGAAGGACAAGAATAATGCAGAATATATTTCTATACGATGTATCTATTTATCTAAGCTGTGTATCAAGAATAAGTACAACATTATCTTATTAATTAATATAATATCTAATAATGGGATCAGCTTTAAAATGTCCAGATAAGGTTTGAATATATCTGTTATTGCAGTTGCATCTGCATTCACATTTATCAAAAATTCATATTTTTTGGCATGCACAACAGAAGGAAATGTTCATATGTGCTCAGTAGTAAGGACTAGAAAATGTTCTGGCACTCTATGAGATTAATGTTTGGAAAAGTTCATTATATGGAACAATAATATAGAGCACTGGCATTACAAAAAAAAAAGAAGAATGTCTGTAAAAATTATGGGAAGAAAGACATACTGTCATAGCAGCCATTAAATCGATGATAGCATTGTTTTTTCTCTATGGGTTTCTTACTCTTCCAGGCTCAGCTACATTTCTAAAGCACACAAAAGAAGGACAGGTACTGCTTAAACATCACCCTTTTGTGTGAGGCAGGGTTTTCTGCTACTCTCCCACATTCACAGATTCGCAGATTCACAGATATTAGGGGTTGGAAGGGACCTAGAAGATCATCTAGTCCAAACCCCCTGCCTGAGCAGGAGATGCCATGGTCTTCTTTGTCCATACATTGATTTGGGGAACAAACAAATTCTTACCCCTCTCACTTTTATTCTCTGATAGTACCTGGCAGTTCAGCAGCACTGATATCATAGAATGCACTTGGCCCTCTCAGGTATGAAAATATGAAGGCAGCATTATTTCCAGTCTGTTCTTTAATAGATAAACTGGTGCAGGTTTTGTTATGCAGCCACTGACATAGCTCAGGCATTAAATGGTCCTTCCTGAAGAAAGCTTTACCAGACTTTGGTTTATGAAAAGGAATATGTTGACAGACTATGTAACTAATCAGAACAGTGAATGAGTGTCCATATTCCATTCCAAGCATTCCAGGTCCTATAATTTCTTATTTTTCTGAGTCTTCAGGGATTTTAAAATCTTTGCATGTGATGGTTAGTTTGCAAAGCTATCTTGTGGTGCTGCACTGACCACTACAGAAGAGGAAGTGAAAAATTATTCATCAGATAACATTCACCCACACATTTCAAATTGCTCTATTAAAAAAAACCCAAACAACCCAATAATTAATCCTTCAGAAATTTCTAATGTGGTTTTGCTTTCCCGATTTTTCTTTCACTAGGAAAAAAACCCTGTTTATTTCATGTTTTCAGTTTATGAAAATGACATTTTATAATCTGTTTTCTCCAATTCCTTCTGCACATTACTATTTTTTCTCCATGTATTACAAAGAAAAGTCTATTCATTGAAATCTGCGTACTCTGTTCTTTTCTGTTTCTGTGTGATACAGAGAGTGGGGAAGCTAGAGTTTTCTACCTTAATATGTTAGGAAGTTGCACTAGAGTTTGAAGACACACAAGGGAGCCAGAAGGGAAATAAAAGTGTTCTTTATTTACTCACAGGCTCAATGTAAGAGCTAAATTACTCTGAGGCTCAGGGACAAGTAAATGACTGAGTCCTGAGAGGTTATGCCAGTGAGAACCATAAAAATGACCAGGGAGGATGACAGTATTTCAAGTGAGGTTTCAGAAAGCAGGACCCTCTCCTTGCCTGGGGTACTAGGCAAGGACCAACCCTTCCCATACTCTGAGATTTGAAGCATCAGCATCATCAGGGTCCCTGGGCATTTGGTGTTGACACCAGATAGCAATCCAGGCTAGCAGCCAAATGTCCACAGTGGTTTGCTTTTGAGCTTTTTTGTGCTTGTGGATTAATCTCCCTGAAAGCCTGTGCAGAGTCAAATGGTATGACTTTATTTGTTAGGCTTTACATGTAGTCTTTGGGGAAAAGGTGATAGTGCCTTTTTTCACTCATTTATGTTGGATGAAAGAAAACATTTACTTAAAGCATATTTCTCTTTTACCCTTTACTTTAGAAATGCCAGAAACTTCAAGCCTGATCTTCCCTGTTTCTGGAGGTGTGAGAAGGGAGGGGAGTGGTGACTTATCTCTGACTAGTGCATTATTGAAAGAAGAGTGCATATTAAAACTTATATAATTTCCCTAATTAAAAATAAATACATAAATTATCCAAAGCATTCTGAAATGCATATTCTGTCTCAATAAAAATTCAGTTCTTTAATTCTGCTGTTATACCACTGTCACTACTGATTTTCAGTTAGAAATGAAGACTTTCAGGATAGACTGAAAATTAACTTTGAAGAGGAAGAGGCAGTAAAAAATTTTTTTTTCTTTTGTTAAAAGGTTAAATACTATTTTTGGTGACTATAAAGCAGCAAGGTTCACATTTTCCTGCTTTTATAGTGAACCTCAAAATTAAATTCCATTACTTCTGCCCTAGTCATATTTTTGTCCAGATTAGTCAGTCATATTTTGAGATTTCTTTCCACATCTTATTTTAGATAATACCTTCGTTTAACTTGATGTTTTGAGAACAATCTCCCTTTTACTTCAACCTAATTTTGCTTATCAGTTAAATTGCCTTCATGGTGTCATAGAATCATAGAATCTGGAAGAAAATTGGAAGAGGTCTGTAAAGGGCCTCCAAAGATCATCTAGTCCATCTCCCCTGCAGTGAGCAGGGATATCCTCAACTAGGCCAGGCTGCTCAAAGCCTTGTCCAACCTCAAAATCCCTTGTCCAGCCTTGTCAAATCTGTCTTTTTTTGATTGGCTGCTTATTTAAAACCATCGTTTTTATTTCAGCTAATCTGTTACTCAGTCATTCTCAGATTACTGCTTTTAAAAGATCAAAAGTTCACAGATTTCTCCAACTATAACTCCTCCTTGGAAATCAATTAGATGGAATTAATATCTATCATTTATTGACAAATTTGCCCTTTGACTACATTTAATGTACTATCAACAGCTCCCATTTTGACTATTAAACAATGGAGTTTAATACTTAATACTTAATACTTAATACTTTAATACTTAACTGACATGAAAACTTGCTACGAGGATCCTCTTATAGTGCAATTTCCTGCTTGGAAAGAGTACTTTGTTTTTTCTCTTTGTCATGTAGGGTGAGTATGTTTATGCTGCAACAGTAGGCAAGGCAACCACTGGATTTTGGTACACACAGGAAAAGCAGAACTACAGAAAACCAGGGCTCATAGATCCGTACTTAACAAAGAAAACCCTGGCTCTGCTAATACAGGACCAAAGCTGCTAAAATAAAGAATGCACCAGCTATCATCTGATCTTAAAAAAAAAAAAAAAAAAAAAGCAGTTTGTGTTGTTTGCAAACAGATATATTCTGGAGTGACCACTAAGCTGGTCACCAGATTACAAAAGATGACATTGATTATGACCAGCAAAGACCTCCATCTTGGACTCCCTGAGGACTTATGTGGTCTGGTCTAGGTGATCCTGCTCTGTCAGGGGAGTTGGACTAGATGATCTTTTGAGGTCCCTTCCAGCCCCTGGCATTCTATGATTATATTATTGATTCATGAGAATCATAGGGCCATGTCCTCAATTTAATGGTCTTCTAATCACCAGCCTCCTTAGAGCTGTTCTGGAAAAAGCTGGATGGATGATGAAAACTTCTGCTGGGGTACCACAAACTGCCATTAATTGAGTTCTTGCACTGTAGAAGCTTAAATGGGAATACTGCAAAGCCTGTAGTACTCCTTCAAGGATGGATAAATCAAGTTTGAAGTTTGATTTAGCTTGATGGAGCAGTGTAAAGTGACCATGTCATAGGCCAAGAGCAAGAGCAATGGTTCATTATTGTCTGGGAGATGCCTTGATAACCTGCACTACCTGAGTGTGCAAAAACAAATGTTTCCTTATCCAGCATCAATTACTTTCATTTTCAAATTTCTGTGTCAGGAAAATTCATACAAAGATGATAATTTTGTATAAATTAATAAGAGTTTTGGGGGTTTTTTTTAATAAGAAAAAAAAAAAGAAAAAAAGAAAAAAAAAAAAAAGAGCACAAGAAGCTCCAAGTTTCCCATAATCTACTAATCACTGCTTAAAATCTGCCTGTAAAATCTGTCTGTGTAAAATTCCTTCTGAATTATCCCAAATAATATGTTAGAATATATGAAGACCTGCCCATTTTCATAGAACTCAGACACTTCTGTATTTTGTTCAGTTTGGGCAAAACTGTGAAGGCTAAAATTGCCAAAAGATTATAATTTCCCTGCAGTTCAGCTTAGCTACTTTGATCTCTGTCATCCTTGGTTGCCACTTTGTCTTTAACCTCTACAAGGACAAGCTCCAGGAGACTGATTTATGCTCTTAAAGAGATTTATTTTCTTTTGACCTGTCACACAGCCTTTATCTGATTTGTTACTCCCCTAAACGAGCCCAGGTGTGGCTCTCTGAGGTAAATACGAATGGCATGCTCATAGAAACAAGGGTCAAAATCTAGCTATCACAAATGCCCCAGTCATATAAACTAAAGGAGGGGGAAAACCAAAAAAACCTTGCATAAATTTGGGATTTTTAAAGCAAGTACAGAGCCACCCTGCACAGAGGAAATGATATTGGTGTTTTATCTAAGTGGAAGATGCCTGACAAATCCCATAACACACTGGATGACATTTGTACATCCAACTTGCTTCAAATCCCTTTGACAATTTCCCTGAGATTGCTTTGGAGATGTTTATGGAGAGAAGGATCAACTCTGAAGGAATGGGAGGACTTGTTAGGAGCATTGCCCTGAAGCTTCTTCAAGCTGCTCCCCAGGAGTGAATTCTCCATACTCCAGGAATGGAGATCTGAAGCACGGTGCTTGCTGAATGATACTATTACTACAGCAGTGCTATATAAAAATAAGGTGTCCCAGCAGAGACTGCAAGTGATCTTGAGCAGAACAGATCCAGGTCATGTAACGTGGCCCACTCTGGGCCAAAGTCAGGGGAGGGAGGTAAAGTCTGGCACTGACACCACAACCCCCGAGTTATGTGCTGAAAACAGACTTGTTTCCTTCTCAAAAGAAACATGGATTTGCCTATAATCTCTATAATCTGAGTAGAAGAAATTCTACTTCCTCTCTACATGTACTCTGGCAAGAATAAGATCTAACACACGTTTCCCTGTTATGGCTTGCAAATGCAGAGCAATTTGACTTTTTGCCCTGTTACTCAGCAGACATTGCATGGGAGTACTGGGCCTTGGGCCTGGCATATGAAAGGTGGAGAGAAACCTTATAATTAATGCATTGAAGTATAAAGTGCTTTATAACATTATGTAGTATGAGAAAGAATTCAGGAACTTTAATAATGGTTCTTAAAGAGTTAGGAAGACTTGGAATCATAAGAGACCTTGAAAACACATGCAGCCCATTATATGGATATATGAAGCCTTGCTTTTCAGCTCTCATTGTGGGATTAATGGGGTAGAGTGGCAGTGAAAAACAGAAACTGTCATTAAAGGAAATATAGGACTATTGACTTGCTGCCATAGTACCATTTCATGGGCATTTAGGTATCCGCTGACCTGCACAGGAAAGGAAAATCACTTATGACTGGCCCCAAATGAGGCTGATCTCACAGCAGGACTCAACTAGTAAAAAATGAATTGGACATCTCAGGTTGGCTCTTTTGTCTACTTACTGCCTGAATGACATGGAACCCAGGAGCTATGGAAAGCTTTTCTGGGAACCTGAAGTATCCATCTCAAGCACTGACTGTTTAAAAACATCTTCTTCAGATTCTGCTAGGAAACCCAGTTCATAGGTAGTTAAGAGCTGGATAAGGAAAAATAATTATGACATGCAGCTGAACTGCTAAGTAGGCTTGACTTTTCATTTGTATAGTGAGAATGAGATCTTCAAATGTATTTCTTTAGACATTCACAGCCAATTTCCATTACATTAACCAGAATCACCTGGGTAGTGTCTGTAGATTTTGATCTGTAACATTCTAAATGTAATTTTTTTTGAATGCTGACTAAAACCCCTTGAAATATAAAATTGATTTAAGGAAATCTTCCATCTTGGATGAGCAGTAATAATAGGTGCTGAGGTTCATTGTCAATTAAGAAGCCTTTGCTTTTGCTGCTGCTTTTATCACTGTCATCTTGTGAAATTCTGCAGTATTGTCACCACCTTCTCAGAACCAAAGCCGTCATTTAAAAGCTCTTCAAATACAATGAAATGACATAATGGTCTCTCTCACTAGAGAGTCAGGTTTTTGTAAAAGATTCCTGTATTGCTACTAGTCCAAACATAGTTCTGTTAATTAGCAGTGTGTTTTGGAATGTTACCAAAGGTGAATTTCTCCTCAGCACTAACCTGCTCTTGAGTAGGAATGATTTTGATACTATTGTTCAGACACTGAATTGACTGTCAATAAATAGCAAATTACACACTGTAATATGCAGTTAAGAGAGTGAACTAAACTTTTGGAAAATAATGTAATTCTGACAGATATGTCAAGACATTTTTTTAATACATAAGTTCTCTTGCCTTGAAAAATTATTGTAAGCAGTGTATGCATATATTACTGGTAGTAACCTTTACATTTTCAGTAATACAATTACTGAAAAAATTACTTTGCTTGTCAGGAAGACAGGCAAAGATAAGGAGTGGAAATGTACTTCTTTTCCTTATGTTAACCCTTACATTGACATACTTCAGCAATACCTGTTATATGTCAGAGCATGGAGGCTACTCAGAGACTCTCAGGGACATTTACTCCTGTCATCTCTGCAAACTGACTTGCATATGGAAGAGTTACAAGTGAGAAACAATAAAAAGGAAGACCTAATGAAAAGTATCCTGGACTGTAAAGAATACAACTACTTCTGGGTTTAAAATTCCCCAAGTATTTTTTGTTAAAGGCTTTTGCATAATCCTGCCTGGATTTGTTGTGTGGAGAGAGGATCAAAGGTGGAGGCTTGTTAGCCTCTCCTGAATTTCAACCCTCCTGGAGATGTTTCCTACAGATGCCCTAAAAGTTTTCCTCTAATACAAACAATATAAGAGGAGCTTTCACAGTGACGGAAAGTTTAAATTCACAGTTTATACAAGCAAATTTTAAAGACACAATTTATTTCAGTGCAAAGTACAGTACCTTAGGTTAAGCATTTCTCCCTTGTTATTGTTAAGGTTAGAAAGTTAGAAAAAAATATCAGAGAATAATTCTGTGGGCTTTCATAGTGAGATTTCTGCTCCAGAGGTACATTGTAATGATACTATAAAACCTGTGCAAAGGAGCTATGAGGAACTTAATCCTACTTTCTAAACTAGCAACATGCCAAGGAACCATATAGACCATGTTATGTATTACATACAGTTCACAATGGGTTTCAGAAGTTAGGTTAGCAATCCATTTTCCTGGGTGTTCTCTTGTGTGGTTGGTTTGTATGTTTTTAAAGACTAACTAATTTACAGTATTCCACGTGCCTATCTGATATTGACAGATGTTTTTCACACCCTTAGGATTTTTTGTAAGGAAGCTTTAAAGAACCTCTTTCAGGTGTATCAAGAGATAACTCATTCTGGAGGTGACAAGGCTAATTCTGGGAGATGCTGAGTGCTTCTAATGACACTAAAGCCCTTTAGCTCCTGCTGAACTTGGTAGCAGATGAAGGGGCTCCACATACCAGATGACACTCTCTTTTGAAATCGCTAGGGAGATGTGGCCCAGTTGTGGTCATCATCGCTCTCCTTTATCATGCTGATAATCACATTGACTTCATGATACTGCTTCTGTGAACAATTACTTGACAGGATAGTTGATAGATGAAGTTAATTAATTAATTAACATTACTTAATACAAACACTTTGGTTAGAAGATGCTATGATCAGTTTTCTTTCTGTATTTTCCCTTTTCCATGCCCTGAGATGCTTCAGTGTCTCTTACCACTGACCAAGGTTTTGTCTTCTCAAGGAAATGTAATTAGATTTTCTCGAAGTGACATTTAGAAGACTTCTTCCATAGCCCTCACTAGGTAGTAAATGTGTTTTAGAGTCACAGGAATGTCACCCATTTTATTTATTGGAATACAAATGATGACAAAACATTCAAGTCTGTTGTAATATTGACTTGAGTGTTTTTTAACCTTTTTTAACAGACTATATTTGTGATTTCAGTACTCAGTCCTTTGTTACAGTTAAAGATCATCTGAAGTGTTCTAATTATTCTTTTTTTTGCATAAAATGCCACTGCATTTTTTCTTCTTACTGTGACCAGAAACACTGATTTCAGTGAAGGCTGCTGTATGAATGATATTCCTTTCTCCATCCTGTATTATTAAAAAAGTATTTCTAAAAATGATGCTTCTAATGTGTCTCTCCATGTTTATTAAAAAGTAATAAAATAACTTACTTGATACAGATATTTTCTCCAGTATTTGCAATTTCCCATTTATGCATATTTCCACAATATTTCTTAGTTATTAGTAGCTTGAGTTTCAATACTACTTTCTCAGAAATTAGTATATGTTTCTAATACATTTTATTCCATTTTAACTCTTCCTTCTTGGAGATTCATACTCTTTGGACTCATTGATTTGATTATAGCTCATACATGCTGAAGTTAAATACAGTCCTCTG
>JAOEGS010001523.1:4791-17690 GCA_025447755.1 Corythornis vintsioides
GGCAGCCAAATTAATCACTGCACTGTGAAAAAATAAATACTGCGGGGGAGGGGGAAAAAAAAGAGATCCCCAGGGGGGGCTGCCTTGCAAACCCCGCCGGGGTATACAGCGGGGCGGGCCGCCCCCCCCCCAGCCACCCAACAGTCAAATACGGGGGGGGGGGGGGGGGGGGATTAAAAGACAACACAACTGCACTTGAAAGGGTGTTGTAGTTTTCAATACAAGGAAAAGGATTTCTTCCTAATGCCTGCAAGAACCTCCATTTGAATGTAAGTCCAGGGTACAGTTAAAGGATGCTTCATTAATTATTCATTATCTATTAATTATGAAGCCTGATAATAATAGGATCATTGTTCATGACACCAAATGTCTACACAGCATGCTAATGAGGCCCCGGGGGTTGTCTTCTCCCTTCCTCTTATCTGCACTCTGGGCAATTGATCTGAGCACTCTCCCCTCCCCTCCTTTCCCACCTGCTTTGGGAGGAGCCCTCCAGTCACTCCTTAACTCCAGGGGAGAAGGTAAAGCAGCACAGCCACCCTCCCTCACACAGCTACAGCCTGTGCACCCACCCTGGAGCACCTACAGCCTCTGCACCCACCCTCCCTCCCAGCTACAGCCTCTGCACACAAACACCAGTGCCCAGAGTCAACTCTGCAGGAAGAGTTATGTAAAAACACTGCAAGGGGTTTTCCAAGAGGAGGGAAGAAGGAGTCATGCCACACTAGGCTCCATGCTGGGATACAGACTTTCAGCTCCCAAGAAATAGGAGCAAATAAAAAAAAAAATCAACCTCTCTGTTATCAATCAACAGCCCAATTTGTGTCTGAGAGAGCACTGAGATTTTAAAATGCTCTGAATGAACCAAAGCACCTGCACCAGACAAAGAAGAATCCAGCCCCTAAATGCTCTGTGAGCCTGGGGTGTTCAGCATCAGCCCCATCAAGGTTTCACCTCCTGGCTGGGGGCATGGGAAAGCTTTCTCTGAATGCTCTGAGGAAGACTCTGCCCTTCACAGAGGTCAGCAGCTCTCTGGCTTACTTCTGAATTGCATAAACACTCAGGCTGAGAGCCAGGCATGGCTCCAGAGGCCCCCACGAGCTGGTGGCTTGCCAGCATATAGAAACACCTTAAGGGAGAAAGGTGAGGTTGTAGCATCTCCTTTTAGTTCCCAGAAAGCAGATGCCACTGCTCTTTCTGGTGCTAAAACCACATCTGGTTTGTCTGACTGCTCTGGTACCTCCCAGACTGTGGTGATGCTCAGAGATGCTGAAATCACTGCAGAAATGGAGCCCTGGGAGATGGTTTTTTGTAGGCTTGGCCCAAAGTGTCACAATACAGGCAGGGTTGACAGAAAAAAAAAGCAAAGCTCCACCCCAAGTCCACCTCTGAGGACAGAAAAGTCTGCTCATAAATAAGATATTAATTAATTTGCATAAAAATAGATAAGATTTAGAAGGTCCTTACACTGCCCTAGCACCATGCAAACAACTATGCAAAAGAAAAGGAGCTGCTTCTCAGTCTGTGTTCAGCAGGCCTGAGAAAAATCCCATTTTTTTTTTTTTCCTTGCATGACATCAGCTTTGCCTAGAGGGTTAATGGTGCAGTCTGTCTGCAGCATTGGCAGAAGACTACCTGAAGGTTTATCCCTTTCCCAAAGAGGAGCTGGTTACAAGGGAAGTGAGTGTCCTTTAAGGACAGCAGGAGAAATCCCAGTGCAGAAGCACTGGATTTTGTGCTTCAGTCTGAAGACCTTACTCAATTAAAACTAATCAGACCCAAACCAATCCAATATTAGGTTACAGACAATTCCACCAGCAGCCAGTAATTCCCCATTAGTCCAGAGTTCACTAATCACTGCAACTTCACTCTGCTCAGCTTTCCAGATGCATCAGTCCCTGCAGCACATTTGCAGTGAAGTGTTTTGGTATCAATACACTTAAGAGCATCCTCATTGCTGCCCAAACGAGCTCAACTTTCTGCTCTCCATCACACTGATTTATTACCAAAGGCAGGAAAAGGATCAGACCAGTCCTTACTAAGCCCACAGCTGCTGAGGATAAAGAACTAAGATGTCAATCTTCAGGTACCAAAGCTCCCTGTGCAATTCCAGCCTTCCACAGGGTGGAATCTGGAATTCTCTTCACCTGTCTTGAAGATCTTGAATTCTGAGGAGAGAGGATTCCATCTGAACTGATAAACACAAAGAACCAACCCCCTGTGGGGCATTAACAGCACATTAACAGTTGTTTTGTTCTGCCTGGCAAATTGTTTGCTGTTCTTTTCTTCTACTTGACACCCAAGTGAGCAGGACATGCCAGGGCCTGTCTAATGAAGGAGCCAGGAAGGTTTCAGCAGGAGGTGGTGCTGGAGTGAGCCCAGGGATCCCCTCACAGCCCCTGCTATCAAGACAGGATCTGGAGCCTTCTCAGCAAAGCCTTGGCAGTGTCTGCAAGAAAAACTATTGCTCCAGGGGCACCACAGAATGTCAGGGGTTGGAAGGGACCCAGAAGATCATCTAGTCCAACCCTCCTGCCAGAGCAGGGGCACCTAGACCAAGTCACCCAGGAGCAGATCCAGGTGGGGCTGGAATGTCTCCAGAGCAGGAGACTCCACAACCTCCCTGGGCAGCCCCTGCCAGGCTCTGTCACCCTCACTGAACAAGTTTTTCCTTGTGTTTCCCCTCAACCTCTTGTGCTCAAACCAAATCAGGAAAGACTTTTGCATCTGGTTTCTGCCTCCCTGTGAGCAGCAGTTCAAGGTCAAACAACTAAGCCCTCCAGGTCAGGATACTGTCCTGTAGATACCAGATGTCCAGCCAAGACTTCTGTACAGAGCTGTGATCAGAAGACAGAATGACCCAGGACATTCTCCACATTTACAGCTGAAATGATGAGAAGTCCTTCCTCCCAGAGGTCTGCAGAGCCAACAGACACCACAGCAAGTCCCTGACATCTTACCCTGCATAATGATCCAAGCTATTGATGGGTCAAAGACATTATCTCCCAGTCCAGCCAAAGCAGAAGACCCCCAGACTAGCTGGAGCAGTGAACTGTTCAGGATGTCCATGCACTGAGAATCATCTCTGGTCTCATCCTGTAGCTCAGAAAATGATACCTTCTCTTCTATTACTTGTCCCACTTCACCTGTTCTGCTCTTGCTTTTTGCAGAGGGCCCTCACTGACACAGGTACCTGTCACCTTTCCTGTGACTCCAGACCCATACTGTTAATTCTCTCAGTTTGCCAACACCTTATCTTACATCTTGCCTTTCTCCTTCTCACATCCTTTACCCAGACCAAGCTAATTGGGCAAAGGACTCCAAGATGCCAACTCCAATGTCTGCATTCACCTGCTGTCCTTGAGTGACTCGATTTTCATACTCCTCTCTAACTGCCTAATTACCCATTAGCACTGATGGCACAGATGGGCCACCACAGTTCAACCTCCAAGAGCTTCCCAGAATGGTCTCAACTGAAAGAATTATCTTCCAGCACTTGAAGAGAGCTGCAGCCCCTGGGTGAACCTGGCAGGTGAAGCAACAAGAACACAGAATTGCTTTGGTTGGCAGAAACCTTTCAGCTCATGGAGTCCAACCACCCCCCAGCACTGCCAGGGCATCTCTGCCCCATGGCCCTCAGCACCACAGCCCCACGGGGGCCTTGGAAACCCCTCTAGGGATCACTGGGACTCCACCCCTGCCCTGGGCAGCCTGAGACAGCCCTGGACAATCCTGGAGGGGAAGAAATTGTTCCTCAGCTCCAACCTAAACCTCCCCTGGGGCAACCTGAGGCTGTTTCCTCTTGTCCTGAGAGGCATGAACCTCGATGCTGGATGAGGACTGTGAGCCCCATCTGTAATCAAATGAACTAAAAATTATATAAACTGGAAGCTCTGCTTGAATCCACCAGCACTTGAGGAACAGCTATTCTTGTTTAGCCCTGTGATCAGCTGGAGTGGGATCGAAGTGCTGCCCAGGGATTTTATCCTACCATGGGGAATAAGCACAGTTCAGCCTTTGATATTTGTTTTCTGACAGACCCTCTTCCTGAAGTGAAATAACCCTAAATAGTGTAGAGGCTGAGGCTGTAATGAGCTATAGCCCAGCAGGGTTTTAGAGATAGCAGGAGAATGATAAGATCCAATCCCTGGTGTCTGTGAGATAAAGTGGTTTATCTGGGTTTCCACACAGGGGAGAGTTAGCTGCTAGATCTCAGAGAGATTGGGGCTGGCAACCAAGGAGATTACAACAAGAGATAAAACTGGATGGGTTTTCTCTTTCCAAAGCCAGCTGGGCTAAGGCAGAGCACAACCCCAGCCCCCTCCCCCCCACAAAGGAAAAAACCACAATGTACAGACCCACTAACCTGAAAGAGGGGAGGGAGAATCCAGCTGTTGGACCAGCTGTGGGAGGGGCAGCTCCACCTTCTCCTCCTCTGGCCCCCACCTGCTCTTCCTCTTCTTTTTAGTCGTGCCTGTAGCAGTGGCTGGAGCTGTGGCTGCAGCAGGAGCTGCCTGCTCAGGTGGAGTTGTAGAGGAGGAGGGTGAAGGTGAGGGCAAGGGCAAGGGAACGGGCAAGGGAATGGGCAGGGGCAAGGAGGAAGGAATGGGCAGGGGCAAGGGCAGGGGTGAGGGAACGGGCAGAGATGATAAGCACAAAGGTGATGGTGACTCCTCAGGGCTGGTTTTCCTTTTCAGACTGGCCTCTGCAGGCAAAGGGGCAGCCAGGGTGCTGGCCTTGGCCTTGCGAAACTCCTCCAGTTTCTGCCGGTAATACTTGTAGCCTTTGCTGTTGGGTTCGTACAAAAACCTGCCGAGAAAAAGAAAAGCAGCTGAGATGGAACAGCCGAGAGCCGGGGGTTGGAACAGCAGGGGCTGCTCCGGGCTTCCCTGCCCTGCTCTGCAGCACCCTCCCGTGTGGACAGGCGGGCAGTGCAGAGCTCTGTGCTCACCCCCCCCACAAGCCTCTGGCATCAGGAAGCTGTTCCCATCCAAGGCTGGGTTTTGGTGGCAAATAAACACACGGGACTGAAAAGGATCCTGTGACGTTGGTGGAAAACACGAGGTTCTCCCCCCCCACCAGAATTCACCTGCCTTCCAGAACTCGTTGGGGGAAAAAATCTCCAGAAGATGTTGGGGTTCAGTTCCCAGAGGGGAAACATCGAGGTCTTACCAAGAGGAAAATGAAACCAGTGCCTGAGGAAACTGCTCCAAGGCCTCTGGCCAAGCCAGAAGCACTGACATTACCAGTCTGCTTAATTACACCAGGACTCCTCCTGCTGCTCCCTCATACACAAAAAAAACCCCCCAACCCCATTGCTTTATTTGCTACCCCTTCCAGAAATAGACATCTCTGACCTGGGTAAAAGAAACCTCCTTAGTCTCCATGGGAAGAACAACCCTCAATCTAACAGCCACACACACCAAAAACCAACAGTTGTGTTTGTTACAAACACCTTATCATCTTGGGCTGGCTCCAGTTTAAATACCTCACCCAGAAAATCTGTCTATTCCAACTCCTCAGAGATACTCCCCTGTTAAAGGGCCAATTTAACACTAACATCTCCTGGGGACAGTGCCTGCTCCCACGGGGAAACACAAGTGATAAGGGGCCTGGCACAACACACAAACAGCTCACTGACAGCCAGCACACGTGGTCTCACTCCTCCCTTGGAGCAGCAGCACCCAGGGAAGCTTCAGGACCTGACAAAGGGCAGGATGGGGCCCTCCTGACAGCAAACCTGATGCCATCCTAACACAGGGGGAGTGTTTGGCTTCTCCGTGCTCAGGTGGGATCACAGGGATGGTTTAAAGGAAATATGCAGCTCAGATGTTAGCACATCTGTCTCACAATTCACAGCACCAGGGGAGTCCCCCAGAGGCCAGAAGGTGGCCAATAAAATGCCAAATTACCAGCAACAAAACAAGGCTCGTTGAGGACCTTCCGTGGTCACTTCCCACCAAACTGTAAGAGATGAATGGAATGAAGCAGAGAGCAAAGGGAAGATTCAAACAGCTGCCAGTGAGCACTGAAGAGAACATCTGAAAGGCTCAAAAAGCTGCTCCAAGGGGGGACCTCGTGGTGATCCTTTGCTCACAGCAAAGATGCTGTGTAAGAAGCAACCCAGGAATTAACTGAACAGCAGCAGAAGGAGGAGTGGATGGGAGCCCAGACCAAATCAGTGGCAGGGAGGAATGTAAAGGTTAAAATTGGACTGGAAGATGGCAACAGAGAGCATGTGAGGGGTGGAAGTTGTAAGTTCATATGGGGGAGAGCAAAGGAATTTAGAAATCACAGCAATGTCTGGGGTGAAGGGAGCTCCAGAGCTGATCCAGTCCAACCCCCTGCTGAGAGCAGGGACATCTCAGCCAGAGCAGGGTGCTCAGAGCCTCCTCAACCCCACCTGGGATGTCTCCAGAGATGGGGCCTCCACCACCTCCCTGGGCACCCTGCTCCAGTGGCCAGCACTCTGCTGGGAAAGAACTTATGCCTCAGTTCTCATCTCAATCCCCTCCTTTTCATTCCAAACCATTGCCCCTTGGCCTTTCACTGCAGGCCTTTGGGAATAGCCCCTCTCCAGGCTTTGGAGCAGCTCCCTTCAGGCACTGGCAGGCGCTCTTAGGTCTCCCTGGAGCCTTCTCCAGGCTGGACAACCCCAGCTCACTCAGCCTGTCCTGGGAGCAGAGCTGTTCCAGCCCCTGAGCATCTCTGTGGCCTCCTCTGGCCCTGCTCCAGCAGCTCCATGGCCCTCCAGTGCTGAGGGCTCCAGAGCTGGACTCATTTCCCTCTCTCTGTGCCTTGGTTTAAACTGCCAAGCCTGGGAATGCAGCAGTGCCTGTGCCACATCCCTGCATTGTCCCTGTCTCTTCAGAGCTGTCCAAGGCTGTTTCTCCTGAAATCCCCACACCTCCCCAGTGCCCATGTGGCAGCAGCTCTGCCCTTACCTGAAGGCAGGGTTCTCCCTGTTGTTCTGCAGGGCAATTGCTTCCACCTCAGGCCCCCCGTCTGCCACGAACCTGGCCAGTTTCTCAGCTGAGTTCTTTGTCTCTTCGTCGTCTGGGGGTGAAACTTTAAGCAGGCTGTCAGTACTGGGCCCAACTCACCCAAGCAACAGTCAAAGCCTATCTGTTCTAAGAACCCCAAGAGCAGAATAAGGGCAAAAGGTCGAGTTTAAGTTTTAGAGACATCAAACATCAACAGTCATCAGATTTTTATATCACAAAATATTGCAGAGGGTGGTAGCAGAGCTGTGCAGCCAGAGGAGTGCCCACTCACAGCACAGCTCCCCCGTGCCAGGGCCAGAGGAGAGCAGACTGACAGACTGGCTCCTGTCCTCACTTCTGCTCCTTCCCCACAGGGCTACACCTCTGGTTAAAGGCTTTGCCAGGGAGCAGAGGGGGAGCCTCGGAAAAGGTGGCACAGGGGGAGGCAGTGCCATGAGCTGGCACCCTGCTGCACAACCCCTGTCCCAGCACCACCAACCAGTTACCTCCCTGCACATCCCCACTCCTGCAATTTTCTCACCTGAAAACACAGCCCCTTGCAAGGGTTTGTGTCCCACTCAGAAAGCAAAAAGCTCCAGAGAAGGAAACAGAAGTGAGGATGATGTTCAAACCGTTTTCATTTATAACAAATCAAAGGACATCAGAAACCAACCCAAACACTTTTCCTAAATGCACTGTCAGGGCTGAAACCCTTCCCAGAACACACCCCATGAAGGAGGACTGGAATTCCCTTTGATATTTTGGAGCAATCCAAGCAAAACCTCCCCGAGGAGCCCCTTCCAAGGGGATGGAGCAGCTGCTTTGGCAGGAGAGCCTGACACCATCAGGGTGGTGTTTGATCATCTCCTGCCTGTACTGACAGCCAAACACCCACTCCAAGGGGCTGCAGAATAGACCCAACAAGCACTTCCAAGGTGCAGAAATCAAATTCAGTGTGTGCAATTCATATTCTCCAGATGCTGGTATCAATTACCTTTCTGAGAAGAGGACATCTGAGAACTTTGATTCTCTTTTCTTATCTCTGCCACTTTCTTTCTGTAGTAAAGGAATTCTCTGCTGTTCTTATCATGTAAAAACCTAGGGTGGAGATGGAGGGAAAAAGGGTAAAAATGTCCATCAGCAACACCTACTCAAACACTGGGAGAAGTTCCCATGATGATCCAAGGAGATGCTCAGCCCTGGGTGACAGAAGGATGTGGCTGCCTGTCCCTTCACAGAACCCCAGCATGGTGGGGTGGGAAGGGAGCTCTGGGAATCACCTGGTGCCACCCCCCTGCTCCAGCAGGGGCACCCAGAGCAGGGCCCAGCAGTGCAGGGTGACCAGATGGGGTTGGGATCTCTCCAGACAAGGAGACTCCACAACCTCTCTGGGCAACCTGGGTGGCTCCAACTGGGCTCTCTCCAGTCATTCCTTATCTCTCAAACTGGAGAGCCCAGCACTGGCCACAACACTCCCAAGGCATCCTCACTGAGACAGAGCAGAGTGGGGAGGAGAAGAGCTGCCCACACTCTTCTAATTATCTTCACAACAATTAAACCAAACACCCCCCCCCGGGAACTATGGACACGAGGCTGATGAGGGTGGTTTTTTTTTCCTCCTCCAAGGAGCAACGTTGTGCTTTGGAAGCCAAGGAGTGATCCCCACAGAGTGGTTTTTTTTTTTCCTCCTCCAAGTAGCAACGTTGTGCTTTGGAAGCCAAGGAGTGATCCCCACACTTACGAAAAAGCTGGATTATCCTTGTAGTCTTCCACAGCAAGCTTCTCTAATTCTGGTCCCCCTTCAGCCACGAACCTAGCCAGCTTTTCCACCACCTGCCGGGTCTCAGCATCCTCTGGGGGTAAAACTTTAAGCAGGCTGTCAGTACTGGGGTTCAACTCACCCCCCAAACAGGCAACAGGTACATTACTTCTAAAGAACCACGGTGGCAGACAAAAGTAGAACGGGAACGGGAAGAAAAAGGATGAAATGGGGGGGATCCAATCTTGCACAGCTACACAAAGCACAGTCCCCCAGCTTCCCATCAGCCTCTGCTTGTCCCCAGCAGGGTGTTCATGCCTTGGCTAGATTCCTCCTACAAGGAAATGCCTGATATTTGGACCAGCTCAGCTCAGGAAGCTGCTCTGTGGAATCGTGACAGTTGGAAAAGACCCTTGGGATCATCAAGTCCAACCATTAACCACTAAACTCAAAGTTCACCCCTAAACCCTGTCCCTCAAAACAACATCCAAAGAATGATCTTGGCCTAGGTGATCCTGCTCTGGCAGGGGGTGGGACTAGATGATCTTTCTAGGTTCCTTCCAACCCCTGACATTCTATGACCCTGAAACACACTCAGGGCTGGGGACTCAACCCCCTCCCTGGGCAGTCTGTGCCAGGCTCTGACCACTCTTCCAATGAAAAAATGTTTTCCTAATGCCCAGTCTGACCCTTCTCTGTAAACTTCAACTGCAACATCATTTGCTTCCAACGATTCTACTCCATACAAAACAGAAGGGGCAGGAACAGGAATTCAGTGCTAACAGCCACTAAAGACCCCAGCTTCCCATTCCCAGCCCCCAGAGAGGCTGTGGAGCTGCAGCACAGAGCAACTCCAACTGGCACAGCCCATGTCCCAGCCCTCCCTTGGAGGGGGTCCCACCAGAGGTGAGGGGAGTTCAGTCTCCAAGGAGCTGGATGTTGGCTGCTTTGCCAAGAAAGGAGCCACTGCCACTGATGGCAGCTACAGAGCTGAGGCAGGACAGTCAGCAGGAGCAGGGATCTGTCTGGACAATATTCTGGGCAGAGCACATGGAAGGAGAGTTGCCCACACTGACCTAGACTAGGTTTGAACCCTCCATCTTCCCTCAGGGGGCCACAACCCCTCCTCCCCTCACTCTCTGCAGCCAGGGGCTGTTCCTCACATTCTCTGGAGCATTTCAGGCTGAAGTTCAGTGTTTGATAAACCCAGCAGGAACAGCCAGGGGTTTGAAAACACAGAATGCAATTAACCAGGACACAAAACTCAGTGTCACTTATTCAGCAGCTCCAATCTAATTTTATACTTGATTAATACACATGCGTGAAATTCAGATTATTAAGCAAATCTGCCTCCTGGCTTCTTCATTTATCCCAACAAACTGGGTTATTTCAGCTCTGCCACGTTCCTCATTGGTTTTGTGTCCTGCTGAGAGCAGCCAGGACTGAGATTTCTCAGTGGGACTTGGAAGGGAGGCAGGAATTTTGGTTTTACCCAATGGTAGCTCTGTGCCTTCCACAAAAAAAACCCTGTGGATCAACACATCTCATTCTCCCCCTACACAGCCACTCCTGAACTGAAGACTTTCCATGTCCTAAAATTAAAAAACCCTAAAATTCCACTTTAAATACAAGTGTTATATCTATCTACAGATCTCCTAGAGAGCTCAGCACTTGGCTGAGTACATTTCAACTGATCAAAAGGAGAATTCTTCTGATGAGCCAACAGGGAAGCTCCATTAGAGCAGAACCTCTTCTCCAGAAGTTCTTCAGAAGGGCCCCGCCTTCTCCAGGTGTTATTTCCACAGGGATTTACAGCCTGGTCAAGCTGTAACTCGGGGAAAATAAACCTCCCAAGGCATAGAGGATTGACCTCCCACCTCGAGCTCCGACCTCCAGGGGCCCTCAGCTTTCTGCCAAAGCCTTGGAGAAACCCACCAGCAACTGGGGTCATTCCCACTCCACATACAGACACCTGCACGGGGAACCCAGAGCACGGCCATCCCTCCACAGCATAAATCCCCAATCCCAACTGCCCCACCACAGAGGGAACCCTCTTCCCAGCAAACCCAGTGCAACCAAGAAAACACAAAAGGCTTCATTTACCTTTAATTTCCAACCACTGCTCATAATCCTCCTCCTCATCTTCATCTGGCGACTGAAACACACTGAGGCGGTTAACGAGGGGGCTCTGTTTGGCATGGGAGTAGCTCCTTGCTTGGTGCAGCATGCTGCTCAGGACCTGCCCGGGTCTCCTCCCAAACAGCAAAGGTTTCTTCCCAGCATTGGGTGTGGAAGGGCTTCCCGAGTGATTAGCAGAACTTGGGGGAGGTTCTTTAGAAAAGAATGAGGGGGGAAGAAAAAAGAATTCCTGGGCATCCTCAGCAGTTCCACGGCAGCCAAACAACAGCTCAGGTGGGAACAGCTGCAACAGGCTGTTGTTGGCCCGAGTCAGCTAAAGGGTTGGCAAAAGCTGCAGAGCTAAAGGCAAGCTGGGATTTTTACAAGGTGAGAATTAAGCCAGAAGAGGGATGTTGGTCCTCACAGTGCCTACAGCACAGGCAACCCTCCCTTTGGCACCCCTGAGGCTTTACGGGGGGCATCGCTGCTTCAGAACCTGTCTGCACACCCAGGGCAGGGGTTCTAGAGCGAGCAGCTGCCACTAAGCTGGTATCACCAGGAGAAGGAAGGACTCCTGGTGCTCAGAAGCCAACCTACCAGTACTTGACTTTTCCTTCTGCAGCTTCAGAAACTGCTGGAGGAAACTGCCATCGTTAACAAACTTGTTGGAAACAGAGGCATCGTTATCAGCACTGTCATCTCTGAGAGGGAAAAGAGAAGCAGGTGAGGGTCCTCATCATCCTCATCTTCCTCATCATCTCCTTCACATGCATCCACTCTGAACAGCACCCAAAACAAATTCCCCTGACTAATCCCTCACCTGAAAACACTCCTCTCCTTCCAAGAGCAGAACTCTTTGGCTCGCTCCTTATTCATCCCCATGCACCCCCTGGCTCAGTTGCTACCCCCCTGAACCAGGATTTCTCCCAGTTTCTGTTACCCTGCCCTGCTTGCAGCAACCCCAGGCATGCATTTAACTGCAGAACTCTCCAGAGCTGCAGCTATAAGGATAACAAAGAGGAAGCAGAAGTGCAACGGTGCCCTGTTGGCAGCAAGGCTGCTGTTGGCACCCACCCTCCTCTCACCAGAGCCTGGCTGAAATAAAGCACAAACGTCCCCGTTCTGTCACCCCATCACCCTCAGCTTTCTCAGCGTTTGCCTCCAACTGCTCGAGCTTCGCAATTGCGGCTCATCCCGGGCAAATTCCCGGAGACAAACCCGCCCCTTCATCCCGCGCCGGGGCTCCCGGCAAAGCACCGCCCGCCACACGCACTCTCCGAGCATCGGCAGCCGCGCTAAGCTCAGGCACTTCTGCCTCGCTTGCTGCTCCAGCCTGGCCTCGATCTCCCGCTTTTTCTGCGCTATCAGCTCCTCCTGGTGCAGAATGTTCACGTTGGTCTTGGCCGACTTGGATTGCGCGACCCCAAACCACCGGCTCGCCTTTCCTGCGGGAAAAGGTGGGGGGGGGTGGGGGGTGTGTGTGTGAAAACGGGGCCCCCCCGACCCGTCGCGGCCCTGCCGCGAACACCGACCTCCTCCGACCCCCACCGCAGGGGCTCTGCCCGAGCTCCCCCGCCCTGCAGCTGCTGCGGGACACAGCGGGGGAGCGGCGGGGCAGGGCCGGGGGTGGGGGGCGGCCGGACCGGCCATACCTGGCGCATCCCTGGGGTTGTCCATTTTGGAGCTCCCGTCCCACGCTGCACCGCGGGCGGGCGGGACCGGGCGGCTCTGCCGCAATCTCCTCTGGGAAGTAGAGTCCCGCGTTGGGGGGGAAGCACCGCCTCCCTCCCCGCATCTCCCGCGGCAGCGGCGGGAAGGGCAGGGGGTCAAACCGACCCGGTGCGGCGGGGGGCGCTGGGAGCGTCGCCTCCGCTCTCCTTCCCCACCCCTCCCGGCGCGGCCGAGCGGCGGAGGCCGGCGGGACTACAACTCCCATCGGCCCCCGCGCGCCGCCGCCGCTTCCCATCGGCTGCGCAGGCGCCCCCTCCACGCCCCCCCCCCACCCCTCACCCCGGGGCACGGCGGCGGCGGCGCGGACT
>JAOEGS010001524.1:0-30624 GCA_025447755.1 Corythornis vintsioides
ATCACCTAGACCAAGTCACCCAGGAACAGATCCAGGTGGGTCTTAAGTGTCTCCAGAGATGGAGACTCCACAACCTGGTATTTCCTGGTGATCTGAATGTTACATAGGCAAAATGAGCCAGGAGAGTACAATTAAAAGGTCTTTGATAACTGGCTCCCTAGAAAGAGAACTCTCTTCTTCGTGTCTAATAGCAACTTTGAGAGTAAAGTCGTCTTGCCCAAGACTGCAGAGACAAACTGAGCAGGTAGCCTCTTCCAACTCTAAAGTCTACAGAATGACCTGTTTCCATGAGTGTCAGGGAGTTAAACTATTTCAAATCATGCACTAGTTTAATTTAAGGGGGCTTCCACACCATGAGGAGGGCAAAATGAATGCTTGTTTCTTGCCCGTGCTTCTCTAAATACTCTGTTTAGCCCCATATATTGCATTAAAGTTAATAGAATAAAAGATAGAATCGGGCACAACAAGCTGAAAAAAAACCCCAGCTAAGTCTCAGCTTCTGTGTTCCATGCGGTCGAGAGGACTGGAAGGAATGTAAATGGAGTGCCTTCTTGCTGTACTAAAGGTCTTTGCTTGGCTGCCTGTAAAACTTTTAAGGGGAATCGCATGTCAGAGTTGCAATATAAATCCAAATAAAACAAACCTTAAACCAAGTCAACATAAAGAAAATAAAAGTTGACATACAGCAAAATGCATGTGCCTGAGAAAGTAAGAAACACTGGCTGCTTGAATGAGGGTTTTGTTAGCAGCTTAGTGTCAAGGAATTCAGATGCTCCAATTGCAGCATAAAACCTATTGCTGGATAAATTCTCCAGGTTTTATTGTTTATGTTGTAACATCATGAAGATACAAAGCAAGAATTGACATAGTTGGGAAATTTATTGAGTAATCTTGGTATGTGGGTACTGGTTCTTTTGGCTGTTTGATAAATTGCCTCCTTACTGGCATGTGTGTGATCTTACTTGCAGAAGCATTCCAGTTTGAAAAGGTTGGGATTGCTGCCAAAACTTATTTGAATGTGGAAGTCATGTGTGTTCCTTCAAGTAATCCTTCATTGTAGCTCTTTGAGCATCACTGAAGGCAGTAAAGTTGCTCCTCCCCCTTCCTTCTCCTCCTGCAAAGGTTAAAGGAATTGTGACCATGTTGGAGGCTGTGTGTGATTCAATGGTCAGAGCAGAACAGGCTGAGTGGGGGTTGTCTGGTTTCCAAAGCTGTTGCCCAACTATGCTAGAGTTCACATTTTCATAGTATTTTTTTTCTGTGAGACGTAGCATATAGAGAAGAGTAGGTAATTTTAGAGTTAATTATATGGAAGCCATAAAAATAAAAGCTAGTTTTTGGCTAGAAGAGTTTCATAACATAATTTTAATTGGAGACAGGTAATTCTGTGACCAACAGATGCAGTCTGAGATTGGGGAGGATTGAAAATAAAACAAACCAAAACCAGAAACCAAAACAAAACTTGCTTCAGGTCATCAGCTAATGAAATGTAGAAACCTGGAGGAAATTCCCTACTTAAATACACTGTTGCCTTGTTGGCACTACACTGGCTTTGTAGCATTATTCTGCTTTGAGGCATTTGGCATATCCTTGGTTATCACCGTTTTGCTACAGTGTGATAACTTCCATGTACACTTTTAATAGGCTGTCACTTCTGTCATCAAATTGCTTCAAACTTGCAGTCAGCTGCAGTTCTTACACCTACAACTTTTAGAAGAAGAAAGTTTCTTGCCAACTGAAAGAGTTGTGGTTCTTTTGGCATTACTGCATTCTCTTGACTCTAAAACAATTCAGTATGTTGCTGCTTGTTCTCTAATTCCAGGAAAGCCAATATTTTCAGTGGACATTCACCCAGATGGGACCAAGTTTGCAACAGGAGGACAAGGTATGTCTGCATACTGATAGAAGACAGAGTTTTGGGCTGTAATAATAATCATCTTGTGCCTTCACAACACTTTAATTGGTTTGACCATTTTAAAAACACACCACTTATATCGCTAAGAAACAGATAATTATGTAATTCATTGAAATATATTGAAAAGTGCTGTTGTTACTGCAGAAGTCAAGGTTACATATTCTGATGTGCTCATCCTCTTGCACATCACTGAGATAATAGCTACAATAATTGAGATGTGGCCAAATTTCTTTTTCTATTCAAATAGGAACTGAAACTGAAGTTGGACTTTTTGACCCGCTAAATAGTAGAGCTATTGGAACAAAAAAAAAAATCCAATTATATAAATGGAATAGCTCAAATATATGCAGAAATACCATTTGGATCACAATTGTGAATAATTTTACGCTGGCTACAATGATTGCAATTTAAGATTTGAATATATCTTTTCTCTTTTAAAATACAATTTTATTATAAGCAGTTCATCCCTAGAGTTGACATCAGTTTTGTACAGTATGATTTTTGAACAAGGCTATAGAAATTTATTTTTAATAACTTTAAGAAAAAGAAAATATTTCTGACTCAGTGTAACTACATCAGAATGGCATCTGTATTTAAATGTTTCCAAAGTTCCCACTGCAATAATGCCTAAATTTTAGCATCTGCTCTGGAACAGATATTAAGGTGAAAAGGGGGTTTGCATGCATTTAAATGAGGGGGGCTTTTTGTTCTCTGTCAGGTCAGGATTCTGGAAAAGTTGTGATCTGGAATATGGCTCCTGTCCTGAAAGAGGAAGATGAAAAGAATGAAAATATTCCCAAGATGCTTTGTCAGATGGACAATCACTTAGGTAATATGTTTTTCTTGATTTTTACATTTTGTTTTTGTTTTGTTTGGGTTTTTTCACTGGTTCGGTAATTTGCCAAAGCTCTTAAACATCACATGTTTGTAACTACAAAAGTCATGCCTTGTCCAGTGATGAAGAATCAAGTACAGCAGTGGTCTCATACTTTTGCTATACACTTTTTTAGATATTCAGCATAAGATGTTGTTAGAATGTGGGAAGAAGTACAGAGAAACATAGATACCTCTGGAAATCTCCTTATGATCTTTTTGCAGCTGTGGCCACGAAGTAATTGATAATGCACCTTCTGAGAGACTGGGGAGCTCTGAAGGAAAGGGCAAGAGAAGAAATGAGTATAAAGTAAACATGAAGTATATTGGTTATAGTTCTAAATTATTCTGGATTTATTGCACGTTACATTTGAAAGAAGCCTAGTTATCTGAACTAGCCATCCCTTATTTTCTGCAAGATAGATCTTTCCTTCTTTGCTCTCTTAATCTCACCTCATCTACCACAAGTGTTTTCCTTCATTAGATGAATATTTATCTTTCTTCTTTTGAGCTCCTTTTGGTGAAGTCTTTTTGAATAAGGAATAGTTTCTTTTAAAGGAAGAAGTTCCTCAACTGCTAGTGAAAGATAAGTACTAATGCATTTATCTAAAGCAGACAGAGTAACTGCTTTGAGTGGAAAAAGCACACTGAAATCCTAAACATCTTGTTTATTGCTTGAGTATTGCTTGTTTTAAACTGTCCCCAGTCCAGAACCACTTATCCTCATCTTTCATCTTACAACCTTTCTTTTCTCCGTTTCAGCTTGTGTAAACTGCGTGAGGTGGTCAAACAATGGAGTTTACTTGGCTTCAGGGGGAGATGACAAGTTGATTATGGTCTGGAAGCGAGCTGCGTAAGCACAGTTCTTCCTTCTGTTTGGTATTCTGTTCCACATAGGTTACTCTGTCACACCTCAGAGTGTTTCTTCCCTGTGCTGGCGTTTTGTAAGCTCACTAGTTTGTCTGGTAAGGAGTTGAAACGTGACACTGCTTCACTGATACTGGAGATTTGGTTTCTTCTGTCTCTTGGGCTGGAGTGTGAGTCTACCTGGGCAGTTTCTCTCCTCTTGAAGAGCTCTTGAAGAGTTTTCTTCCTTCTGTCCTTGAATAAACTATCCTGATGAGATCTGAAGACTTATCTTAAATGTTATATTTTTTTAATATCCCTAGAAATTGCACATTTTTTAAGCTTTATTTAAAAATAGTTTGAATTGCTTTGTCTAAAAAAAAAAAAATAAAATTTTTTACTTCAATTTTCATCACAGAAATAACTGACCATAAAATAGAAGTGTACTGTGCAGCTCATTTTCTTTAGAAACTATGTTTGAAGAACTTAAGGCAGTTGTGTTGATAACTGTTTCCATTTTAATTAGGTATATTGGACCTAGCACTGTGTTTGGTTCTAGTAGCAAACTTACTAATGTAGAGCAGTGGAGATGTGTATCCATTCTCAGAAGCCATTCAGGGGGTAAGTGAAAAAGTGTTGAATGAATGTAATTCACAGGTATTTGGAAAATAAAGTGTTTTTCAGTTTCACATTTTCTTGCTTAAAAAAATTATATTTGGTGTAATTACTTTTAAGAGCAGCAATGCAAATCTAAAATAAAATGTCATTTTTAACCAAATGCCAATTTTCATACAAGCAACTTCCAGCAATGTGGCAGAAAACTTCTGGTAGCTATCTGTGTACTTAAAAAAAAATAGCAACTAAGAAAATGATATTTTGTTATTTGTTAGCTTTAAAATGCATCTGAATAAAGGAAGCTAAACTGATTTTTTTAAGTGTATGTTCACACTTGCAGTGAATATATCTCCTGGTTGACAAAAGATGTTTTTGTGTTGGAATAAAGTGAGTGCATTGCAATAGCTGCTGTTGCTTTTTTTTCTTCAAAACAAGACAAAATATAGTGGCATTAACACTTCCTATGATCACTGAAAATTGCATTCTCTACCTTGGATTTGTTTTGGTTTGTTTCCTGTTGGATGTTGTACATTGGAGAGCCTGGTTACCAGTGAGTGTTGCAGTGATCTTTTGTACTTTCTGTTCCAGTGAGATGATAATTTCTCAGTGACAGAAAAAATGTTGATACACTAGAAGTTATTTTTAATAGATTTTTGGATTCTCTGATAACCATCAACATCCTAAATGGAAACTTTTTTTTTAACAGATGTCATGGATGTAGCATGGTCTCCTCATGATGCCTGGCTGGCATCCTGTAGTGTGGATAACACTGTTGTCATCTGGAATGCTGTCAAATTTCCAGGTGAGAATTCTTATATTTCAGATGTGCAAGTATGTAAAGCTTTGTGACAAACTTTTCCCTCCATGTGTGGATTTCACTGACTGACAATCTCTGTGAGAAGGTTGTCTGTTGAAATGACACCTGCAAGCTGGTGAGTCAGTCTTTTCTTCCAAGTTTGGGTAGCAATGAGCAGTGGATTCCACTCTGCTGTAGACAACTTGTGCTGCTGATTTTACATGAAGGTCATTATTACATGTATTTATCTATTTTCTTTTTCACCTCTGCAGATCTTGTAAATCTTTTCAACAGTCTGTCCTAAAGGAGATAACAGTAACTACTCTCTGTTCTCAATTTTTGCATGCACAGAAATTCTTGCCACTTTGAAGGGGCACTCTGGCTTGGTGAAAGGGCTGACCTGGGACCCTGTTGGAAAGTACATTGCCTCTCAGGCTGATGATCGAAGTTTAAAGGTGTGGCGGACCATGGACTGGCAGTTGGAAACCAGCATCACAAAACCCTTTGATGAGGTACTTCAGAATGTTCATTCCATAGGAATTCACTGAATAGTCAGAAATTCCAAAACTCGATTCTTTACAACCATGAGTTAATTCAGCAGTGCTGAATCAAATGAAGCTATAAGATGGCAAGTTCAAAAGGTGGGAGCAAGAGCTACTTTCCCACATGTGATTAAATTCAGACTCTCATTGCTATTGGATGATGTGCATGCCAAAGGTTTACATGAGTTATGTAAACAATGAAGTAAATTCCTGGAAATGGAGAGGTTAGTCCAAGGAAGTATTGACCTATTAATTGCATTGTTCTTAACATTCTTCTCTATGCATCTTGTGTTTCTGATAGTGGCTATCAGTAATGAGATAAGTACTTTGGAGAGACCTTTGGTGTGGCATCGTAGGGCTGTTATGTGATGACTTTGATTAAGAGATCAAATTTCTGGGGACAGAAGCTCTTGCTGAGTGAGTGGAGTGTTTTGCAGTGATCGTGTTAATGTGATTAGTGCAATTACTCTTCATAATAATAGACTGCAAACACTTAAATTCATGTGTGAGCTGGTGTTGCAAGCTGAAGTCTCATTAGCAGTGGGTATGCTGCAGCCCTGTCAGTGAGTGGGACTGTGATGAATGCTGAGTGTACAGTATCCAACTAGACTTACATATTATTTCCTTAAAATTTTCTCTGGCTTCCTCTTTTCCCCTATTGGTTGGAGTTCATATGTTGCACTACATCACCTGTATAAATGTGACTGAAGTGCTTAGAATTGTATGTAATGACATTCTACTGTATTCACCAAAACCTCATGTTGTAATCATATTCCATAAATCTAAAAAGTAAGTAAGTAGTTGTATTAAAAAGCCTTTTCCAAACACTTTGAAAGCTCTGGTATGTTTGGGGTTTTTTTGCCAGTGTGGAGGGACAACTCATGTGTTGCGTCTTAGCTGGTCACCTGATGGTCACTACCTTGTGTCTGCTCATGCCATGAATAATTCTGGACCTACTGCTCAGATCATTGAGAGAGATGGATGGAAAACCAACATGGATTTTGTAGGACATCGGAAGGCAGTTACGGTAGTGGTGAGTGAGTGATAGTAATTTATCCCTGAAGTAAAAGTTTTAATACATGCTTTTGATCATCTTCTGTGTAAATGGACTGGGAGTTAAAGCTAGCCATCAAGATCAGTAAAGCAAATGCATGGTGGTGATTTTAAAAATGTCAACTTTACATGTTGGAAGCAGTCAGCTTTATCATCATGTAGAAAGCTTTATCATCATGTAGATGAACAAGATAAGAAGAGGGAGTACAGAAGCATGTTGGGAATACTAGCTTTGTTAGCTGACCAGTGACTTGATTAAAGTGACTTAGACTTCTAGTGGGTTCCGTACTGCTAGTAAAGTTAATATTATTTGCCATTCCTCTTAAGGCATTCAGCAAGCCCCTTCCAGAAAGCATGTGTGGCTTTTGTCAGTGGTCTAGTATAGCGTCTGGTTAGGAACTTAGTTCCTATGAAATGATTCTTTCTCACTCTTATGCTTTAAAAGCAAGTTTTCCACTTATCTACTAAAGTGTAATTACTGTAATAAAATTTGGACATCTGATTTGTTCAGAAATTCAATCCAAAAATCTTCAAGAAGAAACAAAAGAATGGGAGCTCCACCAAGTCAAGTTGTCCCTACTGCTGTTGTGCTGTTGGTAGTAAGGATCGATCTCTTTCTGTCTGGGTAAGTGGTTTTTGGTTTTGGTGGGGTTTTTCTGCCTTTGAACTAATGCAATAATTTGGGTAAATTGGGGGATTAGCACAAAGGTCATGTGTACAGCATTAAGTCTTATATTCACATTTGAGTTTTTTTCTCTCTGTTACAGGATTAGCTGGGGGGAAGGAGGTGGATTGGCATCAGTTCATTACACCCAAAAGCATGTAGCAGCCAGTGGCAGAGTATGTTGCCCTGGTAAGGGGGAGGAACTGTTAAGGGAAGCAGTATGTTACCACAGTTAATAAACATAATTCAGCCCTATATTCTTCCTGTGGGTCTCTTAAGAAAAAGATTTGACTATTTGTCCATGTTCAACCCACCTATCCATTAATAGCTGTTAGAGTCTAGCTTTGTTAGTCCTGCTTTTTTTATTAGGAGAATAGAGCAGGCACAGGATAGCTGTTTCTGAGCATATATATGGCTCATCTTTCTGCTTTGTCTGGCTTCAGTCCCTGGCTTCTGACTTTTCTCTGAAAAGAAATGTTAAAGTGAATGGGCATTTTTAAGTATACTTTCAAGTTTTCAATATCTGCTTTGGGTTTTACTTTAAAATCTACATTAATACTGTTAGTCTGGTGAAGAGAAGAGTAGCTGTTCTCACATCTATAAATGCAAGGCGGGTTGTTTGGCAACTGCAAAGGACAGGGAATAAATTTAACTGATTTGTAAAGCTTTGTGATGAGAACTTGTGCCAGAACACACCAATTGCTAACTGCAGTGTCCTATTTATAGAATCCAGTGTGGTATTTATCCATCAATCGCCAAACGTATTACACTAAATCTGTTTCTGGCAATGCTACCAGTGCATACCCTTAGCAAAGTATCACTCGGTGTATTTTACTTTCTATTTATACTATGATTTCATTTAGGGTGCCTTTTGAGGTTATACTAAGTAGTACAGAGATGCAAAGTTATAGGTAGTCTTTTCCTGAAGAGCTTAGTCGATGGATAGATATACACAACACATACCTATGGAAACACAAAAAAAATAACTAATGAAGATGACTACACTTAAAAATGTTTGATTTAGATCATGTTACTGGAAATTTTAATATTCAGTTCTTTAATACTAAGCTATTTATAAGTGTAGATAAATCCTCTTGAAGAATAATTGAGTCAAATTTCCTTTGCTCTTGATAGACTTCACTTACTTAAACAAATAGTCTGAGTGCGGACATGGAAATCTAATCTGTTTACTGTTTTCCTTTTGTGTTGGCAGTTTGCAACATCCTTATCTCAGTATAGCTTAGAATAGAAACTGTCTTTAGCATCTGTGGAATTACTTTTTGAGTGGTAGAGAGTGTTGCATGACTGCAGTGAAACACTTTGCAAGGGCAAAGTTGGTGAAGAAACCCAGTCTGTTTCCAAAAGGAGGGAGGGTTGAAAGTCAGCTATTCTTCTCCAAAGTACTGTACCAATACTGAAATGGGTAGTGAGGTGCTTCAGGTATGACACCAGGCTTACAGCTGTCTTTGGGCCAGATCTTGTTTGGTGAATGTTGTTAAACTCTGGGGGAGAGTTAATGTGATAATATTGGTGGTAGTATAGAACTTCTAAATTTCTGAGTGTTGTTTCTTCTGTTTTAAGCTCACATGTCTGAAAAGACCTTTAGTTGTCATACATGAGCTGTTTGACAAGTCCATCATGGACATCTCCTGGTAAGTTGATTTCTGCTTTAGTTACAAATGCCAAAGTATTAACTACCAACTTCAAATACATGCAATAAGTGGAAATTCCTTAAAACTGCAGACTGTAACTGTTGGAACACAAGTAATTGGTTCCTGAAGGTTTTGGTGGTGCTGCAACATCTTTGGTAGTAACATTAGCAAATAGTATGTGGTCACTTGAGATTGTGTAACTTTAAAACTGAATAAAACTTAATGTATTTAGAATATGATGCAGTAAAATACCTGTGGAATGAGTTCCAATTTGTTATGATTCCCTGATATTTTTTTTTCTTAGAATATTTATTTTCTAATATGATGTGGTAGACATGGTGGTTTATGAGAAGTTACTGCACTGTACAGATACGGCACATTCAGGCGAACCTGCTAGGCCAACCTTTCCTTCATTCCTAAGGACATAATATACCAAAAGAAGTTGTCTCTTTTTTTTTTTTTTTTTTAATGTTTTATACATACACTCACTTCTCCACACACATATGCACTCCTTGTTCATTTGAATTGCCTGAAGGATTTTCATGTATAAAAAAAAGCACATGCAGGAGCTTGTGGTTTTAGTAAAAGTGTAGCCATACTGTGCTGTCGCAGCACCATGTGAAGGGTGTAAATGGCTCCGTATTGAAGAGTCTCAGAAAAGTAATGAAGGTGCTACACCCAACCACACCCCCTCCCCCAACCCCAGGACATAGCAGGGCAGGTGCCAAGCTTTCCCAAGAGATGGCAGGACAGCTCTAGTGATTGGGATTGGACAACCCACTTTCCCAGCAGGCTGCTGTCCCAAGACTTGTTTTCCTCCTTTCGCAGTTAGTGGTCCTCTCCTGCTTGCTTCCTAAGGCCAGGTCCTAAAAATGCAGAAGTTAATGAACAGTTCTTTATTTGCTCCATGACTTGAATACTAAGGGAGAAATGACTACAAGATCACTCAGGAAATGGTATTAAAAACTGCTCTGCACCTATTTAGAATGCAATTTACAGAGTTAAGGGTTTTGTACAAGAAAAGACTAATTATTTTTTTTTTTTATTGTGATAGGCATCCAGCTGATTACATAGGCTGTCTTAATTCCAACATGTCCTAACTTTTGAAGTTCTACCTTAATGGCAATAACAATTTTGGTGGTTTTATGCTGTAAATTTTACAGCTCACAATTGTATAACTTGCCATTTTCTGTGTGCCATGTGGATTTTGCCATTAAGTTCAGTGAAGCATCATATAAAGTTTTCTAAAACATTTTTCTTTCATTAATAGTTTAAGGCTAGAAAGCCAGTAAGTGGAATGTTTCATGAGAAGTGTTGCTATTGTTGCAGTACAATAGCTTTGAATAGTTTTGTTTTTCTGTAGTGCTTTTTATTTATCCATCGTTGCACATTTTTCATGGCGTAAAGTCATGGGGAGTAATAGCTGCTTAACATTTTGCAATTTCTGAGGAAATGGTTTTGAGAGAGATTTGAAAGACAAAGAATCATCAGAAAGCTTATTATTTTATATCCTGTTTACAAATTGAGATGTATGGCCAACATATCAATAATATAGAATGTTCCCAGAATAAATGATCTCATTCTGAAGACAGCCTAAATTCAGATAAATTTGATGCTATTACATTGTTATAGCTGTCTCATTTCTATTTTAGAGTTTTAGACTTGGACCCATCATCATAATATCTGAACATGATTATGTTTTCATAGCATGATTATGTTTTCATTCAAGCAAATACATTTATAATTTTCTCTCATTGTTCCTTCTGTTCTACCCCAACAGAAAGGTTTTCATGGTGCTGGTCATGCCATGGGTAGGTATGTTGTTTTAATGTCACCTTCCCATGTGCAAACTCCAAAGGATTATCAGCACACAGACCCCTGCTGTCCATCCACTGTCTCTGTGCTGACCACTTCTTTGGTTTCACCAGTAGTTGCTGTGATGATAAACATCATGCTAATATCTTTTTTTATTAATTGAGATATTTATTTTATTGTCCTTTTGAGTCAAAGAAAGAGATTGAAAATGAAGATGTATGTACCTTTATTTCCTTTAGGACCCTTAATGGACTTGGTATCCTGGTGTGTTCCATGGATGGATCAGTGGCATTTTTAGACTTTTCCCAGGATGAACTTGGAGATCCACTCAGCGAGGAAGAAAAGGTACAGTAAGCACTGGGAGAATCTGTCATCATATTTAAGGATTATATTGATTCAGTTAAAATACTGGAATCTTTATAGATGTAGTGACTGATTTCCGTATGACAGAAAACTGTTTTCTTGTCTACTTTACAAAATCATTAAAAAAGAGTAGTCAAGAAATGTATTTGTGATATTAGTTCCTATTCTGTGGAAAAAAAAAAGTTTATTTGGAAAGCATCCATTTGCTTACACATCATTATACATTTGAAGTAATTATTTGGCCAAGAAAACAAGGAGTGGGTACTTCAAAACACTTTCATAAAATTACTCTTTGACTTGCTTACATACAAGTCTTTTAAAATTGATTGCTGTTGGCTGTCTTCTCCTCTCATTGATATTAGTAATTAAAGCTTTGAATTTTAATTATTTTATGTATTAATTTAGTGTTAGCCGAAAACAAAAAAATAATTAAAATATCTGTAGTGTATAAATGATTGTCATGGTTTAGACCCATCTGGCAGCAAAGCAGCACACAGTCAGTGGCCGAGAGCAGAACTAAAGGCTTGTGCATTGAGACAAGGACAGGGAGGGATCACTCACTAGTTTATGGTCATGGGCAAAAGGGACTTGCCTTGGGGAGAAAAAGCATCAATTTAGTTTATTGCCAATGAAATCAGAGTAGCATAATGAGAAATACAATCCAATCTTCAAAACAGCTTCCCATCACCTTCCTGGGCTCAGCTTTACTCCCCATTTCTCAACCTCTTTTCCTCTATTGGCATGGGGGAATGGGATTTGTGGACAGCTCATCACACATTGTTTCTGCCACTCCTTCATCCTCAGGGGGAGGACTTCTCACACTCTTCCCCCCCTCCACAGTGGGGCCACTTCCATGGGAGACAGTCCTCCACAAACTTCTCCAAAGGGAAGCCTTCCCATGGGTTGCAGTTCTTCACGAACTGCTCCAGAGTGGGTCCTCCACGGGCTGCACGTGGGCATCTGCTCCATCACTGATCTCTAGATGCTGAAGTAGCTCAGCCTGCCATCTCACCATGGGCTTCAGGAGAATTCTGCTGTGGCACCCCTCCCCCTCTTCTTCCTCACTGACCTCAGTGTCTGCATAGGTGTTTCTCTTGCATCCCACTCTTCCTTCTGCTGCAGACTTTTTTCCCTTCCTAAATATGTTATCACAGAGGTGCTACTACCGTTGCTGGTTGGCTCCAGCCTTGGACAGAGGTGGGTCCAACTTGGAGCTGAGGAAGCTTCTAGCAGCTTCTTACAGGAGCCACCACATAGCCCTTTGCCCCATACTCTGCCACACACAAGCCCAATGCAAGCATGTATTATTTAGATACAGCGAGCATTTGCTTATGGACTCCAGTGTGTCCATAATCATTGTGATGATTTGTGTGATTCCAGTCCATTATCTGTGCTGATGTCATGCCAGCTGTTGTAGTCACTCTGTGTGATACGTTTTTAACACCCACAGAGCAACATTCATCAGTCCACCTATGGTAAGAGCCTGGCTATAATGACTGAAGCTCAGTTGTCTACCACCATCATTGAGAATCCAGAGATGCTCAAGTACCAGCAGAGACAGCAACAGCAGCAGGGGGAGCAGAAGAACGCGTCGATTAGGGAAGCATCTGGAACTGCCACAGCAGCTCCCAAAGTGGCCAGCATGGTTAACGGGGAGAGCCTGGAGGACATCAGAAAGGTAGGTGTTCTTGGAGTGTCACTTTGTAGTGCCAAGTACCAAGCTGATAAATATCAAACTGCTTATGATAAAACTGACTTCTGCTTCCTTATTTGTGTTGAATGTCAACTCTCAACCCATGGATGGTCCAGTTGCCATCGCTGGGACTTGTTGAAAACTTAAAATGCTTTTAAGCAGAAGTAAGACTGCATGGAAAAAGGCTTGTAGATATTTCTATGATGGGTGCTGAATTCTTGGTATGCAGAAAGGAAACCAAAGGTGGCTAATAGCAGTCAAACTGCAGAACTGTGCTCCAGTTTTTCAGTGAAGGAAGCTGAAAGCATTATTTAATTCTCCCATAGGATGCAACTTTTAATGAAGGACTCAATGTGCACAGATGAGAATATTTCAGACTTGACTTTCTAATGTGGAGAATGGATTACATTCTCCACTAATGTCTTTTGAAACAGATGGATAGATACAGAATTTGAAGTGTGTGTGTTTAAATTAGAAAGAATGTATGTTACAGTGCAGCCTGAGAGCACTAATCAGGTCCAGAATGCTATTGCACTTCGTACTGCATGAAATTCTGCTAAAAAAAATACCTATTGGTCAAAAAAAAAAGTTGTAATATTAAGATATATTTGTACTAACAAAAATATAGATGGATTCTGTTATGCTTTTTTATACTGCTGTTATGTAATGATAGCATGGCTCAAATATGGAAAAAATATGGAAATATGGAAATACTCAATATGGAAAAAAAATTGCTAACAGATTTTTAGTTAAGGAGCATCTTTCACCTAATACACTTGTGACATCTTGTCACTTGGGGGGTGTGGAGGGTGGGAAGAAAATGAAAAAAGTATTTCCTATTTATTGGAAATAACAATGAAACATATTTCCCACCAGAATCTCTTAAAAAAACAAGTTGAAACACGAACAGCTGATGGCCGGAGAAGGATCACACCTCTCTGCATAGCTCAGCTGGACACTGGGTATGATTGGAAGTCATCTGCAAAATCCTTCTTTACCTTTTTATCTTGTGGTTTTAGTTGTTGGTTGGTTGGTTTTTTTTCCCCGCTATAATAGGTGAGTGAATAATAGTGTTTTGCAGGTTCACATCTACATTAATACTGGCTTTAGGATCCTTTGTATATGAGAAATGACTCTAGAAAGTTAGGTGATGGAGGTTTATCCAGGTGTTTTATTTAGTATCCATATATGCAAAAGGAAAGAATGGAATACATAATTTAGTTAAAATTATTTTTCAATTATTTTTAAAACTGTTTTTGAAAAAATACTTGTTGTTTGTCTTTTTGCTTAGGGATTTTTCTACAGCATTTTTCAATAGCATCCCAATATCTGGATCTCTGTCTGGCTCAATGATGTCTTCTCAGAGTAACCAGCAGCTCATGTCATTAGATTCTAACGCAGCAAATTCCCTTAATACTTCAAAGCCTTCTGTAGAGCCAACAGTGGCCAGTATAAAACCAACAGATGATGCAGCCAATAAGGATGGGTCAGTATTTGCAGTTTTGGTTTTTTTTCACTTTTATGACTCCTTTTCATTTCTAATTCTTGCTTACAGTTCTGTAATCAAGCAATTACTAAAGTGGTTTCCTTACCACAAGACTTCAAGAATCTAACATTCCTGAAAACATCAAGATTTTATTAGTATTTAGCTACTTTAAATACAGATGTATCACTATTTAATACATCCATATGCATAGTTCTGGAATTGAACTGCAGTACAATGAGGTACATGGTTGATTCCTAATGCTCTAACAAATTGTCTTGCTTATAGATTACTGGATTGCTATTAGTAAATAGTAGAAGGTTTTCCAGTAGTGGAAAAGTCTGTTTTCTATCAAATTCTGTCCTGTAGCTCTGCAGTCTTCAAACATAGCAATACTTCCTCCCTGTATAACAACCCAGTCAGAGCAAAATGACATTGGCTTTTCAATGCACTTATGCTGATTAGCCAGTGTGTCTTTCAATTAATTATGGAACAACTACATTGTATTTGCTTTCCCCTCAGTGGTAACAACAACTTGGTTTCTTCCCCTCAGTGTGTTTTTATAGCATTTGCAAGAGCACAGTGTCATTGGAACCTGTATTGCTTCATCAAATTTCCTTGAAATTGGGCACAGATTAAAAAATTAGTGGGTAGTCTATAAGAAGTGATTGACAGATGAAACTACTAAGTTGTCTTTTCTTTGGAAACTGGACTTCTAACAGCTTTTTAGTATAAACGTCAGCTATCTGAGAGCCATTCTTTCAGTTCTTTCTCTGAATGAATTGCAAAATCTCTAAAGTAAACAGCTATTCAAATAACAGATCCCTGGCATGCTTTTGTGTTGGGAAAACACATTCCTTTGCATTAGAGTTATGCTTGGAAAGGCCTAATAATTAGTTTGGATTCTTCAACAACAGAATCAAAATCTGTCATAAATTGTTTCAGCCCAAATTGGTTGATTGATAAACATTGAAATAGGATCTTCTAATGGAAAGTACTTGGTAACCTGAACAAGGGGTAAAACTGGGAACCCCAGAAATGATTTAAAATAGTGATCCTTTCCCTTTGTATATGTAAGTACCAGCTGAAAGTATAATTTTTGTTCCTGACTTAAAAATACATAATGAATGAATTAGGGTATTTTAATTTAGATGTATCTGTGTGGCTACATGAAGCTCTTAGTTCTGAGATATATCATAAACAGCTTCTGAGAGTAGGCAGAGCTTGCAAGATGACTGAAAGGGGAAAAAATATCATAATTATGTATGTTCTTGAGTGAAAGGTTTTCTGTATGGCTTTTAGCCACTATAATGAATGGTAGGTAGTTATGAGCAATGCAGGTTATCAATACTAAATTTCTTTTAATCCTTTTCCTGTCTCTTATTGATAGTGTAAATGCTACCTCTGCCTCAGCTGCTCCTCCTGTATTGTCTTCCTCTGTGTTGACAACTCCATCCAAGATTGAACCTATGAAAGCATTTGATTCTAGATTTACAGAACGATCCAAAGCCACCTCAGGGACTGCCATTGTAACAAACACAAATCAGACTGTTGTGGACAGGTAAGACACAGCCTCTTGGGAGGAATAAGGTTACAGAGCTAAATGCTGGTTCTCTGTGGATGTGTGGTGGTACAGATGGAGTATATCTCATGGTGCTGCTGTGAGCACGTGAGACTATACAGATTGTCTTTGGTCTCTTCCACAATTTGAAGGAAGGGGACAGCTGCAAATAGGTAATTTCTTTGCTGGTGTTATCCCCTTGTACATTTATCTCTGACACTTGGTCTCAAGCAGGCTCTTCAAAGTATTCTGAGTAAAAACTACAGTTAGCAGAGGCTGTGTGTGCAAGTGCCTCCGCGTGTGGCTGCACTCATCTGTGCTCCTTAGAAGATAAAAATAGCCAGCCTGCCTCTCTGTACAAGAGTGAGATTTACATCAAGATAAATTACCATATGTGTCTGCAGACAGCCTCTCATGTAAGGGCTGCAGTTGTGTTTCAGTTTTATGCCCCGAAGGCGTGTGAAGAAGACTCTTTGATTTTAAGGAGTTTTGTCTCTGGATCCAGATGATTTTAAAAAAATAGAAGAAAGCCCTTGTTTTTGTGGCATAATGTATTAAGGAATAAGTATTCCTGCTTCACAAAAATAAAAACAAAAAAAGGTAGAAGAAATAACAGTCTTGAGAAAGATGTATGGACTTGGCCAGTTTATTATCAATAACACGCTTTTTTGCTAAATACCTCAATGCTTCTATGTCAGAGGGTTTAACCATAATATGCAAAAGATGTATTAAATTGCTCTCATAATTGCTTCTAATGTGCCATCAAAATATGGATAAAAGTGTATTGCTTGGCATAATTCAGCTGCTGAAGAGTTAAAAGGTTTGGATTATGCAAGAGATATCTAGGAAGCTGAATGATTATGGAATAAGTGGCAAAATGTCAGTTAATAACCAGCTATTGGAGGAAATGGGAAGCATATTGTTAAATGACCTAATTTAGGGTATACTTGTGAACGAATAGTTCACAGGGATTTGTACTTCATCTTATTTAGTTATTTCTGAAATGGAAAATGGAGCAGTGAGGTCATTCTTATGGTTTGCAAATAGGCATCTTACAGTAGTCAAAAGTGAATAGGACAACTCTAGGGGACAGACAACATGAGGAAGTTCTGCATGAGTAAGCAGGAAGTGTAATGTCCATTGGAGAGGAAAAGGTGAACTACTCTTGCATCTTAGAGTGCTGAATTGTTCGCATCAACCTTGGGAAGAAATCTAATTGAACTAAATGCTAAATGAAAGTTGTGATTTACAGCTTTATCTAGTTGCTAATTGCTCATTTGTGTTGTTTTGGTTTCTTCTTGTTTTGTTGGGGTTTTTTTATGAGAAAATATATCTGATGAGCTTACATATAATTTCACATTGTACCTTTGCAGAGGATTTGCCATACCTATTTAGCTTCCTCCTTTTGCTTTCAAGCATTTTGAAATAGACTCAAACAAGGCTAAGAAGGTACTTTTTAGCTACAAGAATGCAGTACATAGGATACGTGGCAGATTTGGTCTCAGTTTGTATAAAATGTGAAATATATTTTTTTACTCAGACTGAAGGATCAGAATTTAATTAAGGACAGTAAGCCGAAGGATATTCTGGAGAGCAGCAGTGACAGTGAAGAAAAGATTCCTGCTGCTAAACCACTCAGTGCACCCAAACGGAAACTGGAACTTGAGGGAGAAACAGTAGAAAAGAAGAAAAAAGGAAGGCCTCGAAAAGACTCCAGACTTGTACCAGTAACTTTAACTGTTCAGGTGAAATAAATACAATACATTGTGGCTTTCAATGTTCATTTCATAAAGTCAGTCCCTTGTTATTCCATCAAGACAGGGAAATATAAGTAGTATCAGTCCCCCCAGATTTTTTAGCCATTTCTCTTCCTTGCCTCTAAACTTATTCTTTTTAAAAATTAATATTATAAAAACCATATGCACAGAGTGTGGCAAATGTGTCTATCCTTTATATAAATATGTAACTACTTACTAAATGGTAACAGCCTGCTAAGTAGTGGTAGCCTGCCAAATGACTGTAAATAAAATGAAATGCCATCAGGTTTTGGTGTTATTTGATTGAGAGTGGCTCAAGCACAAGACAGTGACTTGGATACAATGACTTCAAAACGGTTGTGAATTTCCTAGGAACTGTGTAGTAGTGAGTTTCATTAGATTTTCCACCATTTTAGGGCATATAGATCCCTCTGTTTTCAGTATTAAGATCTTAGCTTTTTCATGCAATACACCAGAATTTCCATTAATTAGTTGCAGCTGAAAAGTGGGACAATAAATAAAACCAAACCAAAAACTACATTTAGTTTGTTGTGATGGTTTGGGTTTTTTTTTAAATTCTTGCAAGTTTTTTCATAAAGTCTCTCTTTATACAGCAAATTGGAAAAAGATCAATACTTGCAATTAGCATTATATGGAGTTTAATAAAATTTCTCTGGTCAAATCTATATTATAGAATGTCTTTGTTTTAAACTTTTAAAAATAGAATAATTTAACTATTTTTGCATATTTTTTCCAGTCCCAAGCTACACTAGCCTCTGAGAAGGATGCTGCTTGCATCTCTGCACCAGCATTAGCACTTAAACTGCCAACCCCAATCCCCCAGAAATCGTTTACTTTGCAAGTAAGTGGACTGTAAGGGGAAAAAAAGCACTTAATACTTTTTTTTTTTAATCCTGTGTTTTATGGTGTTTTCAGTCTTTTGGTTGTTTTTTTTTGTTGGTGGTGGGTTTTTTTTAATATTCTTAGATTATTCAGATCCTTTGATAAATTAATGTTTGAATACATGTATTTGCTCAAGCAAGCAAGATGTTATACTTCAGCTTCTAAGAATATGTCTGTTAATGGCAAATCAGCTAAAAATAGGGCACTTCTTAAATAGATTAGCTTCACAGAGGAATACCTTGGGTTCATCTGTTCCTCCTCTTGGTTAACCAAAGCATGTTGTAAAGAGTCTCTGACAGTAATAACTGGTGCATTGTTATTACAGTTGTGTTGGTAGTACACTGCTGAGGAGAAAAAACAAGTATTTTCTGAGAGCTCTCTGGAGGTGCTCTACAACTGGCAACTAGTATTACTTTAGGTATTTATGGAATAAGTTTTCTGCATGTTTAGCCTGTGGTAGTCTGGTTCTAATTGCAAGACTAGGGAGACTGGGCACATCTAGACTTGATCTGGTGCTCTTAATTAGGAAGCACAAATTAGCACAACCTCTCTTTGTTCCTATGCTCCAAATACAAAGAAATTATTTGTCTTCTAGCCAGGATGGACTTTCAGAGGTCTGCTTCTTTTGAAGTACCACAGTGTATTTTGAAGCCACTTTAAACAGAATGTTTTACTTGAATCAGTTTTTAAACATGGTATTGGTTTAGACCTTTTGCAGCTTTTTCAAGTAGTTCTTCTAGAAAGTATTTTATGTTTTATATTTTTAGGTAAGTTCAGATCCCTCAATGTACCTTGAAGTGGAGAATGAAATGACCACAGTGGGTGGTTCAAAGTTGAGCAGGTTAAAGTGTAATCGAGAAGGAAAGGAATGGGAGACAGTCCTCACCAGTCGCATTCTCACTGCAGCAGGAAGCTGGTAAGAGACTACATCTTGGAGGAAAAGGGTCCTGAAGGCTGGAAAATATTTTTAGGGGTACAAATTACACTTTATTGAAAGGTATATACACCTAAGCCCGCTTATTTACAAATAAGTAGAGGCTTTAAAGGTATTTTTATGTACTTATGGAGAAAAGTTGATCACTTCTGTTAGTGATCCAATTTATATATAGACACAGATATTTATATAATCTGTCTAGTATTTTACCTTTCCTTTTGGTAGCAATTATTTTTATTTTTAAAAGCTATAATAGTTACTTCTGGGGGAATTAGACCAAGTTCTGTAATCACTTAAGAAATCCATCTTGTTTTCTGTTGCTTGCATTTGACAAAATGTAACTGTTTGTTTGTTTTAGTGAAATTGTAAGTGTAGCTTGTGAGAAACGAACACTGTCGGTGTTCTCGGCTTGTGGTCGTCGCCTCCTTCCTCCTATAATATTGAATACACCCATTTCCACCCTGCATTGCACAGGTTCTTACGTCATGGCTCTCACCACTGCTGCTACGCTCTCTGTTTGGTGAGTGTCAAGCTGCAGCAGCTGGCTGGGCTGACTCTGGGAGGGAGCTTTGTTCAACTCTGTCAATGCACTGCCTATGAAGCTTAAACCACTTTCAGAATATGAAGAGTTAACTGGATGGGACTTGAATCCTGTTTCTTCTCTGTTCTAGGACAGTCTGTAAATTGAATTTGATTCTAGAAGTAAGATAAGGGATCAGCGAGAAATTAGGAGTTTAAACAACCTGCCTAGGATAGATTTCTCATGTATATAGAATGGATTGAGGGGGGGAAGAGGAGAAATATGGATATTTCCAACTGCCATTATACTTAGCCATTAAAGTACATGAGTTTTGGAGTTAGAAGTGCTCTAGCCATCTTCAAGATAAAAACTGCAGTACTTGTTTACAGTTGTTGAATTTAATCTAATGTCTCCTAAGAGTCAGAGCTCCTAAAGGAGTTATTTGGCTCCTTAGTGTTTGCTTAGCTGTAATGAGATTTCCTGCTAAAAAGCCATAAAAGTTGTTCTCTGCTATTGACTTCTGTCTTGCATGAGGGGGCTGTTTGCCAAAATAATTTTGTTGAAGAAAAAGTCAAAATAAAACAACAAAAAAAACCCCAAACAAAAACACTTTGTCATGAATATTGAAGTGCATTTGCTAAATTATTTTAGAACTTTCATTTGTTTTTAAATTGCAGATGTGTCCTCTTGTCTTTTTCAGGGATGTTCACAAGCAGACAGCCATTGTTAGAGATGAGTCTTTGCAAACAATATTTTCAGGTAATAAAAAGGGATGCTTAGTTACTATCCTTTGAGCCCACCTGTACATTAATGTGCCATTTATGAATATGATGAAATCTTATGAAACCTGAAAAGCTTAAACAAATTATTTTCCTTTGCCAATGACTTCCCTTTATTACATAATAACAATATTGAAATATTGTAGAAATAACTGAGATGATGATATCAATGGGTAATAGTATTGTGCAAGAATCTGTAGCTAATTATATTTTGGCTTGCTTTGTGAAAATTCAGTGTTGTGAATATTACAAAACAAATATTCAATGTAAATGTGGTATTACAACAATTTTTCTGTGTATACTTCACATGTTTATCATCTTATTGATGAACGGCAACTGATTATCTGCCAATTAATTATTTCAAAATCTTCAGCTTCTGTAATTGCCCGTATCTGGCACAAAACACATGAAGAAAAGCAGTGCCTCAGCATATATTTGCTTTGATTTTAGCTTTAATCCATGCAGTACAAATGAAAACTACTTGGAGTAGGTGTACTAGCAGTTTGCAAATATCTTTATTAGAAGTCACATGCACAAACACTGGGCTTGGAATATGCTGTGAAATGGGAGACTCCAGCTACCCACTTATGTTATGTTAAGAATACTTTTCTAAGTATGCTGTTTTTCAGAACTTTAACATCATTGGAAACCAAAAAATTAAGGCTTCTTGGATTTCGGAAGATATGGCAGAGATGTTGAACATTGCCCCTAGATATGGTCAATGTTTCCAATTAAACCCATGTTCTGTGTAAATTGCATCATCAAGAATGATAATTTATTTTGCAAATAATCTGTTTTAATGCCACTGAGCCTGGTGCTTACCATCATTATCTTGTATCTGGACTTTCCTATCAGTTCTTGAGAGTAACATTCACTGAACCTTCTTGTTTTTACTGCTCTGACTGATAATTATTGGTGGATAGCATATTTTAACCATGATGTCTGTCAAGGAAGAATCCAGAACAAATACTTTCATCTGATTTACTTGTAGGAAGTGATGCAACTGTCTCTCAGATCTTGCTGACTCAGCATGGGATACCTGTAATGAGCATGTCAGATGGCAAGGCATACTGTTTTAATCCTTCTCTTTCTACATGGTAAGTTATATATTATTTCCTGCTTTTACAACTTAACTAAGTTAATGTGCTAAAATAGTTTTCCTGTTTCCAGAGCAAATAAGACCTAGGCACTCCAATCCTGAATATGCACATGCCTGACTTTGTCAGTGCCCATCAATCCTTAATAACTTTTTGGACCTGTGAAGCCAGGTTTGAAGAGAGCTTTTTGTTTCCCAGATCTAAAAGTTTAATGAAGAAATGTAGGTGAGGAGAGAAGAAATCATTATACCTCAGAGAATTCCCATGGAAGAGTCATTACTGATGTCCTAAACACAAGACTCTTACAGAGCATCAGATAGGCTTTCCCCATGGATTCTCTTACTCCTATCAAGGCATAAGTTCCCATACAAAAACTTCCATGGTTAGATTATTACAGTGTCCTTCCAAAACAGATTATTTGTTGTCTTTCTAAGAGGAAAAAACATGTTGCAGTATTAATATAATTTTTATGTTTAATGCAATGAGCATGCTTGTATAAAGAGCTTATTGTTTCAACTCTTCCTTAGAATAATTTTTATTAACCACCTACTTGAGATGAATCCTTTGGAAAAGAAAAACCACCTGATTTGTTCTTTAGATAAACTGACAAATTATACAGATGTTTTCCCAGTCAATAAGGAGCAGCAGACAGGGTCTCAGCCATAATTCTGAATTTGTTGTTATTTCTTAACTTGCACCATAACATTGGAAATGTGTCATCGTACACATTTAAACATGATAAAGCAGTAAAGGGTGTTTTAAATATTTGTGCCATTTTACCTCTGAGCTGTCTGAAGGTCTAAACTTAGCATTGATTTGAGCCACTGATTCCCTTGGCATCTCAAACCAGTGAAAATGATATCCCTGATTAGGTGTGGAAATGCCAGCTCTAACTGTCAGCTCCTTCCTTAGGAAGGAACAGCTATAACATATGGGAAAGATTGTCAATGTGTGTGATCTGTGGTGACTTGGGGTGGGGGGCCTGGCATGAAGTAAAATCAAGTTCTTAACGAGAAAGTCACTACCTGTGTGCACTCCAGCCTGTGTTCTGGGGCCTGACTTCTTATTAGATGTAAAATGACAAGCAGAAAGTTCATTCCCTTCAAAGCTAATGCCAAATTGTATTAGACAGTTCATGTTGTGAAGTTTTAGGGGTGGGAGGGATATTTCCATGACAGAACAAGCAGATTTGGTCATGGAGTGGAAACTGTTGAATTCCATGGAATTCCTGAACACCTCAGTGATACCTTAGAAAATGCATGTTGGGCTTTGAGGCAGAACAGAGCTGGATCCCCTTAATAACTCTGCCTACTCTCCTTAAAATTGGTTTGGTTTTTTTGTTTTGTTTTTCAGGAATCTTGTTTCAGACAAACAAGACTCTCTAGCACAGTGTGCAGACTTCAGGAATAGTTTACCATCCCAAGAAGCCATGCTGTGTTCTGGGCCCTTAGCTGTGATACAGGGACGAACATCAAAGTAGGTGCTCACTTGCTTCATTTGATCAGCATCTTTGTCTTTTCTTGACTGTTGTTTATTCATGTGCTTGAATCAGTTGATTCTGAAGAAGTCATATGTCTCTGAAATTTTCAGTAGCTCATACAGTGGTTTATTTTAAGCCTTTGCACATTTATAGCCTGTATCTTAGTGTTATTTTGACATGGTTTGGGGGGCAAGAAAGCATGTTAAATAACTTTATCGGATGCATAAAGTATTTGATGATTCTGTACCTGCAATATTTATCATAGAATACCAAGTTGGAAGGAAACTCAGCATTAACTAAACTGAATTTCTTACAATTTACATTTTCATTTTAGTTTACCAGCTTTCTGGAGTACGCCTACAAATTTTGAGTAGTTAGTTGTCCTCAAGGGGTCTATTTAATTAAGTCTTTGAGAAAGTTGAGTGATTAGTCATCTAATGCATATTTTTAACATCTGAAAATATCACCAGGGAATTGTGTGAGCCAGAGCAGACTCCTGTAGATAATTTAATAGCCCATCCTTACCTGGATTTGAATTCGATTTCCCAGACATATTTCTGTGTATTTCTGCCCTTCACAGATGGATATATTTATTTATTTATTTATTTATTGGTGAAAGAAATTGTGTAGAGATGTATGATTTTATTGTTGTCCTCTTGGGACGAAGGGGAATTAATTGGGGAAAAATATTTGAAATCCAAACAAACATCCTCTTTTGAAAAATCAGCAGCTTTTTGTTTGTTTGCTTAAGGAAATATTTTTTATATATATTTCAAATTAGCCTTAATATGACATTCATTTGTTAGAAATCCTTTAAATTACTTAGCCTAAGAAAGGCAAAGGCAGACATTTTAACTTCCTATAAACATTTAAGAGCACTTGGTCACTGATAAACATATGTTTTAAAGAGAAGACAGGTGAAAGGAAGACAAAATGAATAGGTGAATAAAGTCTTCCTTGGGCTTGGATACTTGTAAGTAGTCCAGCAGAGGAAAGGCAGTTTGCTATGAAGTGCTGCCTTTGTCAGTAAAAGCTTGAACTCTGGAAAGAGCCTCTGAAAGAAAAAGTAAATAGCTTGTACTCCAAACCACATACTACTTAAACTAGTATCTGATTTATACACTGGTGTGTGATTATTTTTTTTGCTTTTGCAGTTCAGGAAGGCAAGCTGCAAGATTGTTCTCCATGCCTCACTTAGTGCAGCAAGAAACAACACTTGCATACCTGGAGAACCAGATAGCAGCAGCACTTACCTTACAGTCCAGTCACGAGTATCGCCACTGGCTCCTCATCTATGCACGGTACCTAGTGAATGAAGGTGAGACCTGCCATGCAGCTCTGCTGGGATTGAAGAAATACTCTGTTCATGTCACCTGTGTGTATGTGTGTGTGTATATATATATATGATTGCACTTCACATTCTCTTTTTAGCACTTGGTTTCTGAATTCAGTGTTTGCTTGAAACCAAAACTGCTCAAGTGCCTTTGCTTCCTATAGTGCTCAGTACTCAGGAATCTTGCCATGCTGCCTGTGACCAGATCATGGCCTGGGGACCCAGTGTGGACTTCAGTAATTGGAACTGCATTGAAAGAAAGGTCTGGTGGTCTGTCAGGCAGATCATGTGTATTATCTGGCAGCAACTACAGATGTTTCAGAGGAACCAGCAGCACCTTGTAAAATACGTAACATTCCTCAGCCAAATGACAAGCTGCCTCACATGAGATGGAAGGGTAGCTCAGTCTGACACTCTGCACCAGAGCACATAAAACTGCAGAGAATTTGCCTCTGTTACTTGCACTTTATTATACTTTTTTTACATTTCAGAATTTCAACAGCCTTTTCTGGTGGGCTCCACAAGTTAAATTTGGAAATAAATTCTGAGGAAAAGTCATTTGTGCCTGTTTTATATTTGAATACACTAGACCTCTATGCTCTTATGTTTAATAAGGTTACCCAACTGACTGTTTCTTAGATTCTAAAGATCTCTTGTATCTCTGGTTGTCTGCATTCCAAATTTAGTAGTTCCTGTTGTATTAATCCAGCTTTATTCCTCACCATGCATAATCATTTTCACAGAGGGAAGCAAAATTGTTCATGTTAGGCCACCTAATAGGTGTTGGCAGAATTAAAATGGAACTCATTAATTCTTGCCTTTTGACCCCTTCTTTATTTAACAGGAGAGCTGCCTGTGATACTCTCTGTCCTCCCCAGATGAAATGAAAATGTTCATCTTGGTTTTTATGTTAAAGAGACTGTTACACTTCTACAAGTCTTCAGTAATGAAGCCCCTCTCTGATGTGTGCAGGTTCATCTTGCCCTGCACAAACATCTCTGCCTCCTGTGTGTGTGCACTGGACGTGACTGCAGATTCTGCTCTGCCATGCATGTCTTACTGGGTCACTAGTTTTCTAGGTCTGCTAATTTTTGAAAATGGCACATCCTATTATTGACTATTTATTCCTATGGTGGTGTCAATATTTAATGAGTTCTTATCCATTAAAATATTTTATCATTATACCCTGATTAGCAAGTTACTCTTGAAAGAATGACTTTGTTATTTTCAAGGGAATTCCACCCTCTGATTTTTTGGAAGCTGTGTCATTTTGTTAAAGGCTTTCTTTTTTTTTTTTTAACTGTTGTGCAATGGATCCATAAATTGGATCCATTAAAATTTTTTTTATAAGCTCTTTGGCCTAAGGATTTGAGAACTCTCTTCTAGTTTAGTAATTTATTTCAGAAGGATGTGTGTGGGATTTTTTTGTTTGTTTTATTATTCCTTTTTTGATACAGAAACTGTTTTTTTCCAATTCCTATATTGCCATTAAAAGCTACATAACAGTTTTTCCCCTTGCTGGTTTTCATCTTGTGGCTTTCCAACTCTTTTGATTATCTTTTTTGTATTAGTTCTCTGGCTATTTAAGCCTGTCAGTTTTCCAGTGGCTTTTGTGGTTTTTTGTTGTTTGGTTTTTTTTTTTAAAAGTAGGTATATTTATGTGGTTGAGAGGAGTGAGGTTTACCTTAGAGCAGCTCTTAAAATAAACTGGAGTGCTTCCATTTTTCTCCCTATTATAGGTCATCTTTAGTAGTGTTTTTAGTTTTTGAGAACTTTGGTTTTTAGAGCTCTAAAATAAATCCTTTACAAATCATCTTATCTTTCCAAAGATTTGCTATTATAAGAATAAAACCAATGTTTTTGGCTTTATTTTATTCTAGATACTTCTGACTCTTTCCTGAATGTTGTCAGTTACATTGTGGAGTGGTTATATATAGTGCAATGCTTATGAATGTGATTTTGCTTTTTGATAATATTCAGGGTTTGAATATCGTTTGCGAGAATTATGCAAGGATTTACTGGGTCCAGTCCATTACTCAGCTGGAAGTCAGTGGGAATCAACAGTTATGGTAAGTCCTGATAAGTTTAACAAAGGACGAGGCAGAGTTTCCCATGCAAATTACAGAACATGGATAGACAATAGAACTTAAAATGTGATTACAATTAGTAGCAAAAAAGCAGTCTCAAATTATTTTTGCTTTACCCTGGAATGCTTTCCATACTCTGCTCTAATCTCATAAGCAGGCTTCCTCCCATGGCACTTGTATTTATTTCATGCCAAACTGTAGACAAATGCTTATTGCCAGTCCCAGCTCTGGTGGTGCCTTGAGTGTCACGCAGATGGAGCAGAGTTGTGTGTTCAGGTCTCCACATTCCTCAGACAGCAGTTTTGAAATAGTGTCATGTCAATGAAATGCCTTCTCAGAGCATGGCTGGAGGCTCTAACACCAGCTTCATGAACATATAGGAATGTAAAACCAGTTTTTATTCTGGGAGCTATGTAAGCAGAGCAAGAACTTAAAATACACAGCTCTCTCAAGGCAGGAAAAAGGGCATGGCTCTTAAACAGCTTGATAGAATATATTCATGATATCAAGAAATACATCCTGAGGATGCTTTTGTATTGGGTTTGTGTTTTTTTGTGTGTGCAGGGTTTACGAAAGAGAGAACTATTGAAAGAGCTTCTTCCTGTTATTGGACAGAACCTCCGCTTCCAGAGGCTTTTCACAGAATACCAAGAGCAGCTAGACATCTTGAGAGACAAATAGCTTCTTCCTAGATTTTCCCTGTGGGGCCTGTTCCGAGAGAAACTGCTGAACAGCATTAACCAGAGACAGAAGAGGAGCGGGAGTCTGGTCAGCAGGGACACTCCTGAGGAGGCCAGTGCTGTAGGGCTCTCAGATGCTTCAGGAGTGACCTGCTCTAGTTTTTAAAGAAGCTCACAAGTGGATTTGAGAAAATGAGTGAATGAGCTAGACCATTTCCCAGTGAAACTTAGCCATCGAAGCTGTGGCCTCTGGTTCTTTGGAAAGTCGTGGATATACACTTCAGGGGGGGTCCTTTTGGATCTGGATCTCATTTTGATATCAAAACTAGCTGAGAACTGATTGTGGGGTTTCTTGGATGTCCTGTGAAAAGCACAGTACTTCAGAGTACACTGAACAGCATATTTAACCCTGTTTAGGGGTTTTTGCCTGAGGATTTATTTGAGGCTCAACACTATATTAAATTAGATGAATGAGCCACATAAAAAGAAATTTCATAAATATTAAGGTATTATACAGCCAATAGACTCCTGTGAATATAATAAGAATAATAAGAGGCTGTTCTAACACATGGACTATTTTTGTACTAGAATTTGCTAACTTGTAATATGGAATTTTATTTGGCCGGTAATTAGGCTATCTCTACAAAGTCATCTTGTAGGAAATTTAACTCTACAAAAGTTATGTTTCAAAATAACTATCAAATTAACATGTCATCATCTGGTTTTTAATTTTTAAATGTTTGTAAAAGGCATTCGGGGGGGTGGGGGGGAGGAACACAATGGGGTGGCTCTTTTTGTAAGTACAAAAATAAATGAACATTGCATTGGTTTAAAAAACAAAGAGCAAAAACATTGTCTTAAATTATTACAAAGGGCACAGGTATCTCCAGAATTACCAACACAGGCTGAATCATGTTAACATGTCTAGAAATAATACTGTCTGGCTGATCTTTCCTTTGGAAGTGTGATCAGACAAGTACTACTTTTGATCTCCCCAGACCAGCTACAGTTTTCTCTTGGAGCCACACCTGAGGAGGAAGCAGGGGCTGTGTGGGAGTGCTCATTATCTCAGGCAGCTCAAAGCAAAGTGGATTCCCCTGGAAGTGGCCAGCACTGCAAGAAGAACTGAGCTTTGTGTAATTGTGGCCATGGTCCTTGTGTGGCATTTTGTAAGCAAATAGTGCTGGTACCCTGCCAGCAGTTCACCTGTGGAGTGGTTTTGGAATTCCACTGAAACAAAATCAACTTTTCTTCCACAAGTATCCTTGGTGCTGGAATGAAGCATGTGTATTCATTGGTTCTTTCCAGGTATTTAGGTTTGCCTCTGTTTATTGCCTTAGAGATGTTTCTTAGTAAGAAAATTACTATTGAAATAAGTGCATTTAAACCCTTATAGAAGGACAGCTCCCCAAAACTTCTAGCAGAAACAATATCCTTTGCCCTCAGCTGGATGAGGACTAGCTGTGCTATGCTAGACTTTAGCTGAAGAGGGATGACCTTTTGCAGAGAGGTGGCTCTGCAGTCAGGTGAGTGTCTGGATCGTATTCTTTGATGTGGTGCTCTGTGTTCAACAGCCAGAACCAGCAGACACTGGATTACTTTGTCCAGCAGTCTCGTGTACACAGTCTGCCTGGAGTGCCTGCTTGAAGATGCACTCTATGCTGATGCTCCTCTGCAGAATGGCAGCAGTGAGTTTTTAACAAGCAGTGTGATGTGTATTGAGGGCACAGCTGGATTCTGTGTGTAGCTGGGGGGGAACAGAATAGTGTGAAGGAGAGGCAGCCAGTTTGCCCTGGCCTCTAGTCCAACCAGTTCCAAGAGCTGTGACTGAGTCACATGCTACTGCCAAGGAGCCTGTGCTCATAGGAGCAGACATTGCACTTGTCATAGAATGGAATCACCACTCATGGAAGGTTTGGATGTGGAAGGGACCTAGGGATCTAATCCAACCCCACCGCAAGGATCGGGGGCAACTGCATCAGGTTGTGATCATCTTGTGCTCTTTATGCAGGTGACCAACCCTCCAGCTGCAGGAGCTGGACACTGTGCTGGGGAAAAGCCCAACACAGTCACGGGGAGTGTGGCCATCAGCTTCCCTAGATTTGGACTCGGCCGTTCTGTGCAGGCAGCTGCCAGGTTGATGGTTTAAGGAGGAAAGAACAAAAGCCTGTGGATAGTTCTGGATGTGTTTGGTAAGGAAAAGCTCTGAGACACGTGGCTGTTTCCTTCTGCAAGATGTTTGGATTCTGAGCACTCTCTGTTGAGCCACGTGCTATTCATGCCAGTCTTGTAATGAATGGTATTTAATAGGATTTAAAGGTAATTAATTAGTGGAAAGTAAGTTGTTCTTTGTCATTAAGTCATTGAAAAGATGCTGAAATACTCTTTACAAGGAGCTGTCTCAGTATCAGACTCTATATAGGATTTTCTATGTGTTTTTCCTTTTTATAATTTTAAGTTCCATGCAACAAAATGTGTAAAATGCAACAAAATGTGTAAAATAAGATGAACCTTTTTCTTGGGTATTTTATAATTTTCTACTTGGATTCAACCCTTTTTTTTTCAGATGAAAGCCCCGTTCGAGGCTGTGTCACATCATCAAACGAAGCCTCCACCACGATCAACACGGGCCCCTTTCGGAGAGGGGAGGGCAGCTGCTTTCGACTAATCCAGCAGCTTTTATTCATTAATAGACTAAGCGGGAACCTGAGGGAGGTCAGGGGGGCGACTCGGCCGTGTCGCCGGGGGCCCCGAACACGAACCGCCCGCCCGAGCCCGCCGGGCAGCGCGTGGCGCGAAGGCGCAGCCGGAGCTACGGCCGCACCGGAAGCAGGCGCCGCGTGCCGGGGCCGAGGCTCCTCTCGGGCGGCCACAAGGTTTTGTCCGCGTGCCACAGCCCGCCCCGGAACGCCGCCCGCCGCCCGTGTTTCCGCGGGGCGGCCTTTGGTCGAGGCACCCGCACCGGAAGCGCGCCGAAGACGCAACCGTCCGGGCGCAGGAGGCTCGGCGGGGCCCGCGGAGCCGTTTCCCTGAGGGCCGCCGGGCCGAGCCCTCGGGCCGAGCCGCCGCCATGGGGAAGAGGCAGCATCAGAAGGATAAGATGTGAGTGGGGGCTGACCGGCGGGGTGGGGGGGGGGGGCCTCGGGGCCCCCGGGGGGGGGGGGGGGGGGGGGGGGGGCGAGC
>JAOEGS010001525.1:11550-22424 GCA_025447755.1 Corythornis vintsioides
AGATGGATTGGTCCACAGATGGATTGGTCCACAGATGGATTGGTCCATGCTACAACCATCTGGGGACTTTAAGTCTGTGATTAGTATTTTCTCTAAGTTTAACGTCCTGGCTGCTGACCCTGAAGGGAAGTTTTTCAGTTGGACATCATGGCATGGCATGAAATCAATGGTTCCCTGGTACCCCACACAGCTGGCAGCTCCCCGGGGGAGATGGTGTGCAGCTCTGCATGGAGTAGGGAGGGGATTCATTAACAAATCCATTAATGGTTTAAAGACCACAAAACCATTGATGGTTTAAAGCCCACAGTGTCTTTTGGTTTCAGGTTAGGAGACTCGTGAGGGTTTTTTCTAACAGAACTTGCAAGTACCATTCTTGGGAGATTTGGGGTTAGGATCCAGTTCAGTGACATTCAGCATCACAAGCCATTGCTCCGGGGTCAAGTGACATTTCCCTGTGCTCAGGGGGTGTCTGAGGAAGACTTCTCAGGAAAAAGTGATGTTCCCAGGACCATTGCAGCAGCTTGAGCATCCCCAGAATCCCTACAACAATTAAAGGCATTCCTAGAAATCCTCGTGTCTTCTTAAAATCTTTAAGCAGGCTGGATAAAAAAAAAAATCTCGTTAAAATTCAGTTGTCAGGAGAAGAATATTCAAACTGAGATGGTCAAATAATTGGGTGTCTGTGAAGAACTGAGAGACAAGAGCACGATTACAATCTTGGTGAAATTCAGAGGTTCAAACTGAAACTCTACAAAAGCATCACACGGAAATGACTATGAATTTTTTGGACGATTTTTATAACAAATGGAAAGTATTTCTCACTTCTCAATAAAAGTAGATGAACTCATTAATACTGCTCATAAAATGCTACGGAAATTAGAATTTTAATACACGCTTCCTTTATTCTCTCAGATACCAGTTCATTTTTAGTTGAGAAATTCTGCACTTTGGAGTGAGCAATTTATGAGTCATAGAAGGTATTTCTGTGAAACAAAATCTTTAAAGTTCAAAACCAAAGGAAGCAACTGTAGGTTTCACCTTCATTCCCCTTCCTTTTCTGCAGTGTCTCTGGTGGCTATTTTGGGAGGTGCTGGTCCTTTGAAGAGAACATGCCAATTTGGGGGCTTGCAGGAATTTTTGCTTTGAGGAGAGTAGCAGACAATCTCCAAAGCACAAGAAGATGCTCCTGTTTTCTGTCTGCAGCCTGGAACCTCCCCTCCTCGACAGCAGTGGGTGGGCAGAAGACACAGGCTGGGCAAGGCCAGGGTTGGGGTCTCTGCCTGCTCTCCTCTGGACACAGTTCACCAGCTCTGAGTGGTCTCTCCTGCACCCCTGAGTTGTCCATGATGAACCAGGACTGGCATCAGCTCAGCCCCGTGCTCTCCACACTCCCAGCCCTAGCAGAGTCCTCACTTTGCTGGAAGATGAGGTGTCTCAAAGATTGGCTCCCTGGTTTGTAAGCTGGAGCTATACTGTAGTTATTTAATACTGTAGTGATAAGGAAAAAATAATTGCCCTTGGCTCAAGTCCTCAGAGGTTTTTTGGAACTTTGCACTAGATTTTTACTCTCGGGGAGTTCTGTTTAACACCAGGGAGGAAAATGCTGCCCTTGCAGAACTCATCCTGCCACGGTGGAGAACCAGCCCATGTGCTCCACCTGCTGCCAGGCACCATCTGCCTGCTGAGAAAACACAGGGGTAGCTGTGTCCTCCTCCAGGAATAACAAGTGTGATGATTTATCAGGCGCCAGATCCCATGGCAGGACCAGAAAACAGGTGTTGGGTGATGGCACCTTTCCCTGCTGGGCAGAGCAGTGGGTGACCCGGGTGTCCACGGGTGTCACCTCACCGTGGATCTTTGGGAAAGGTCCAAGGATGTGGATCTGAGCTTCACCAGCGTGTGCTGCAGATACACACCCATCTTACAGAGCTGTAAGCCCTGTGCATTTTATGCAGCTCAAACATTTGAAAATATGAAAATGAAGTCATTTGCTAAACCCTCATGTCCCCAGAAATGTTGCATCCAGCTCACATAAGAAAGCTTTTAGTAAATATTAGAGATAAATATTTTTCTTAGGGAATACAGAGATCCCAGCGTTTCATCTTTCCTCTTTGTCTGCGCAGTGTTTCATCTTCTTCAGCTTCTTTCTGGTTCTGGAGATGTCCCCTGGCTGTGTGGGAGAACTGAAGCTGTGTTAAGTGGATGCTCTCTGCACACGTGTCTGCCAGCGTGTCTACCCCCCTCCAGAGGGTATCCATAGGCAGCAGGAGGATAAATTGTGTGTGAAGACACTGATGAACCGAGAGCAGCTTCAGCAGACAGCTCAGTTTCCTCACTGCTTTGTTTCTGAGCTGTCTGACAGCCTGGGGGGTCCACACCTTGCTCTGCCCTTCTGCAGACCACGTGCATGTCACAGACCCGTCAGGTCAGGAACAGCCCTGGCTGGATTTCCTGGCCACAGAGCCAAAAGAGTTATGAGACTTGGTGTAGGAGAAAAAGAAATCTGGAAGGTTCATTAGCACCAGTCATAAAATCATGGAGTCACAGGCTGGTTTGGGTTGGAAGGGACCTTTCAAGTACATTTAGACCAAATGACTTGTGGGGAGCACTCTAAATTAAGTCTAGATTGCCTAGTTTAAAACTCCCGCTTTTAGTTCAAACCATCCCCCCTTGTCCTGTCCCAACAGCCCCTGCTCAGAAGTCTGTCCCCATCTTTCTGACAGGCCCCAGAAGGTCTCCCTGGAGCTTCTCCTCTGCAGGCTGAACCCCCCCAGCTCTCCCAGCCTGTCCCAGCAGAGATGCTCCAAGTGCTGACACTGGAGAGCATTACAATCTCATAATTTAATAGTGATTTTTAACCTCTTTGCATCAGAAGTAGGTGGCTTATTGGACAGTGTTTGCCCAGACAGGTGCCCTGTGCAGGCAGGGACCGTGCACCCCTCACTGCTGTTCAAAGCAGCAGCAAATACCATGTTCCCAGGCACTGACCCAGCCTGGCTGCAGCAGAGCAGTGTGAGGAGCAGGGTGCACACAGGGACAGCCCGTGTGTTGTGGAAGGGTTCTGGGTTTTTTATGGTGATTTATTCCTACGAACAACATGGGAGAGAAACACCCCCCCATGATTCTCATGCTGTTTCTCCTACCCCATAAATTACTGCACTGGATTTTCTGAATGCTCCCTGCAATTCACAATAATTTTCCAATTGCAGCCTTATCTGTCCCCCGATGAGGGGCGTGCACATCAGCCCTCTGAGTCTCACCACCCGGCTCACTTCTGTCCTTGCTCTGCAAGTTGGGCAGTTATTAACAGCCAATTAGAAGCTCGTCTGCCTGGGAAGGCACTGCCAGCCAGGCTCTCACCTCTAGGCCTGGGATTTCCAGAGCCTGGAGTCCTGGCTCTCATCATCTCTTGGTTTCTGATAAAAACGGTATTTAACTGGTTTTGGTTTGTTGAGTGCCCTCTGAGGAGCCTAAACCAATTTGCTCCCCACCTGGAGAGCCCTGCTACAGACAGGGGAAGCTGAACTTGGAACCAGGGAGCAGTTTCCATCTGGAGGATCTCAAAGAGCTCTGTGTGGTGGGAACCACCACAGGGAACAGCTGGGAGCTGCAGGGATGCAGAGCTACAGGAGCTCTGTGTGTGCTGTGACTCCATGGCAAGTGGAGGTGAACTGGCTTTTGGATAATCTCTTGTTCTTGCTCTGTAATCTCTTTCCCTTTGCTCTGTGTCTGGTTTTTCATCAGATCGACCTCTACCTGCTTCCAGCAGCTCCCCCACCAGCTGTCCCTATTTCTGTGGGACAGAGCTGACACTGAGGGGCTCCTTTCTTCAGTCTGGGCCCTTTAAGAAGCCAGAGACACAATTTAAATTCTAATTAACATGCTGAAGTATTTATTAGGGCACAACACAGGAGCATGGTGTGGTGAGCAAGCCTGGCAGGGCTTTTTCCCTGGAGGTAGGACGTGGGGTGAACCCTCCATTTTGCACCCATGGCCACCCCTTCCAGGTGTCCTTGTGCTGCTTCCCTCCATGATGTGACCTCAGGGCATGGAAAACCCTGACCCCCTGACCCCCCAGCCTCCCCACCCTGCTGCAGGGGCTCATCATCCTCATGAGCTCCAGCTGCCCGAGGTGGCTGCCAGGTCAAGTGCTTGTGAAAAGTGAGGGCACCTGTGCTGGGAAGCTGCTGCTGGGCCAACCAGGAGCTGGGTGGATCATGTGCTCAAATCAGCTTTGTCCCTCCTTGCTGGCTCTTCTGAGAGCTGGGGGGGGGCAGGTTTCCTCCCACCTGCAGCTCGTGAAGCCCTAACACTTCTGAAGCTCTTAAGGAGGGGCTTGGGCTGAGCTCCCCTTCTGGTGTTGTAGGGAGCACAGGAGGTCCAGAGCTGTGTGAGCTCTCGTGGGTCTGGGGGCTGCCTGTGGGCCAGGAGAAGACCCTTGGCCAGCCTCGGGACTTGGGGTGAGTTGCAGAGCTGGGGTTTCTGAGAAGCTGCAGCAGCTGCCCACCCCCCTGGCTGTGGGCTTTGTGCAGCACGAGGCAAAGTTCTCCAGGGGCTGCTCAGAGGTCAGTGAGGCTCCAGGTATTCTGTGCTCAGCTTCCAGTAATTTCTTTCTCTGATTTCATTTCAGCAAAGCCCTTTGAGAGTGGCCAGTACCTGGACATCTATGGCATCACCAGAGACCAGGCTGGGGAGTATGAGTGCAGTGCAGAGAACGATGTCTCCGTGCCAGATGTGAAAAAAGTAAAAGTCACAGTAAACTGTAAGTGCTGCTGGTTTTTAATCACTAACTCCAGTGGAGAAGAGGGATGTGGCTGAGAAGCCTAATGCAGGGAGCTGCTGCTCGTGGTGCACTTGCTGTGTGTTGGGGGTTTTGTAGCAGAATGAGCTGTGCTGTTTGGCCTTGGGGTTTGCTGGAGGAGGGTAAAGTGAGCTGAAGGTTCAGATCCTTCCCTGTCTGCTGAGGGACCGTGGTGCTGGTGTGATGTTGTTGGCTTCATTGTGGGCACTCCTGCTGTGCTGCTGAGCTGGAGGTTTTGGAGTCGCTCTTGGAGTTGTTACCTGTGTAGCTCCTGATGACTGTGGTGCTGCTTGGGCTGAAGTGTTTCTGGTTTAATTTGGTGGGGGTGTGAGATGAGAAAACCTTGGAAGCCTGCTGGGTGTGTAGGTGGTGGTTTGGGAATGGTGAGGGGGGTCTGAGGTCCTCCCAGCAGAGAGACCAAGTTGTGCACGTGGTGTCCCTGGTACGAAGGCAAGAAGGGCTCTGCTGCCTTGGCGAGCTCGCTGTGTGGATGGGGGTGGCCCCAGGAGCTGCCAAGGTGCCATCCCAGCTGCTCTGCAGCCTGCCACCTCTGGCTTGCCCACCAAGGGGGTGTCTCCAGCTTGGGACTGACCTGTTTAGCACACGGTGTGACTCGAAGCATTCAGAACAGCATGAGAAGAAACAGACAAGAGAAGGTGAACACAGGTCTCTTGTGGCACCAGCAGCAGAGGCTGGGATGTGTCTCTGCTCAGGGGCCAGCAGCCCTGGCAGAAGCTGTGTCTGCACTGGAGGTGCAGGCTCAGGAGGCCCTGGTGCTCAGCTCTGACAGCAGCAGTGCTGTGGGCACCTGGTTTTGCAGTGAGCCCCAGGTTACCTGCTGTGGATTGACCCACGAGCTCAGCAAATAGAACAGTGTCCAGGCTGATCTTGGCCACCTGGGCTGAGCTGGCAGTGTGCTGGCCCTAGGGTGGGTGCATGGGGCACTACACCAGCCTTGGGCAAACTTCTGTGGCTGCGCTGGGGTCTGCAGAGCATTTCTCTGTTTATGCATTTCTTGCAAGTAAAGCAGAAGGTGAATGGAGGGGGAAATGGAGCTGAAGCAGTGCAGAGCTGGGCTCTGGCCGTGGCACAAGTGCTTTGTCACTGCTGGCTGCTGGGACTGGCCCTTGTCCCCGTGCCAGTTGAGCACGATGCAGAAGCACTTGGAACATCTGCTCCCTGCTGCTGCTCATCCCTTCTGACCAGGCAGAGAAGTGGCTGGCTGCCTTCAGGGGAGGGTGCTGCTGGAGCTGGGGATGCTGGGCTGCTCACCTGGCCAGTCTGCCCCAGGGGTGAGCTGTTTGTGGTGGGTGGGTGTGCTGGGGTGAGCTTTGCTTCCCAGCACCTCGGGTGGGCAGCCCAGTGCAGGAAGGGGTGTCCCCTGTGCCCTCACCCAGTGCAGGAAGGGAAGGGGTGCCCCACGTGCCCTCAGCCCATCAGGACAGTGCCTGCTGGGTGCCTGCTGAGCTGGCCTGGCCAGGCATCTCTGTGCCAGCCCCAGCAGAGTGATCCTGCCTGAGAGCTGTGCTTTGCCTGCTGGCCACTGCCCGAGACATTCTCAGCAAATCCATGTTCAAATGCAATTCTGGAAAGACTTTAATGAAGGAAATCCCAAGGAAGAGAAGAGGTCTCCAGTTCCTTATGTTACCCTGGCTTGGGCAGTTTCCTTTGCCAAATGCTCCTCAGTTTGGTTTCTTCTCTTGAGGCATCTGCTCATCTCACAAACACAGTGGGGCCTCCTCCCCCAGAGCCAAACCCATTCCTTTATTTACTCTGGCTTTGCAAACTTACTGAATTCCTCTGCTGTGTGTGCTCAGCCCCCTGCAGCCCCCCACCCACCCCTCTGCTCTCCTCTGGTGCAGGCTGGGGTGTCCCTCTGCCAGGCACTTCCTGTGCATTGAATTCCACTTGTGCTCACTGCAGGGGCTGGGCTAGGTGACCTTTGGAGGTCCCTTCTGGCCCCAAACATTCAATGACCCTGCTCCTTGCCCACCAGAGCTGTGAGCAGCCCCCCAGCCTGGCCTCCTGCAGCTCTGCAGGGATGGCCATGGAAACATCTGCCACCTTCCCACCTCTAGCCCACTCTGAGCCCAGCCAGCTGCAGTCCTGGGTGACCCTGCTGGAGCAGGGGGGATGGAGCAGATGTTCCTGAGCAGTTCCAGGGGTGTCAGCATCATTCTGAATATGGGGTTTCCTGGCATGTGCTGCCTGCTCCCCCATCCAGCCACGCACGAGGAAATTTCCAGGTTCAAATTGCTTTCTGAATGTCAGGTTTCTTGTCTGGGCAGCCCCTGGCCATGGGTAGCCTGGCAGCACAGCTGGTGCAGCTCTGATGGCTTTAGGGGTGGGGGTTCCTGTGCTGCTGCTTATTGCATCATCTGCATTTTCTGCTGGATTTGTGTCTGTCTCCTGTAATTCCCCTCTTAAAAACGGTGGCCTGAGAATCCGTGGTATGTTCAGCTGAATTCTGAGAGAGGAGGGGGAGGAAAAATGAAATTGAAGCTGCTGGTTGATGAGGAAGGAATGCTGTACCAAATCAAGTTAAAATAGATAAGATATAATCCAATTTCGTTTCACAAGTAAATCTTATTAGCATTTTCCATTACATTTTATACTGTGAATACTGATTTATAGGTGATAATATTGAACCCCACTTTGAACACACCAGTGTCTGGGTCAGCAAGGCTTTGATACCTCATCTGAGAGCTGCTCTGAGGCCACCCCTGTGGTACTGCAGCTCTGCTGACTTGCTTCTGCTTTTAGTTAGACTTGAAATATATTAAGGGCAGCTGGTAAAGGTGAGAAACTCTGGAAATGAGGCCGTGCTGAGGGCAGGGAGGATGGGATGTGTGTTGTGAAAGTGTAAAAGAGCTCAAATAAATAGCAGATGTGGACTTGTGAGGGCAGCTGAACTGCAGTGTTCCCTGGTACCTTGTCTTTGCTGTTCCTGCCCCTGTGTACACTGGGGCTCTGGTTTTCTCTAATTGTCTCTTGAGCAGCTCTGTTAAACCTGGATCTTGCAGGCTTGGCTGCGTGAAGCCCCCGTGGCTTTGCAGGAGAGGGACAAGGAAGATATTCTGTTGAAATTAAAAGTCAACAATTTAATTCCCACCAGGCTGCAAATTGAAGGCCAGATTCACTGGTGTTACTGGGGAGGTGAAAATGACAGTTGCTGAGCTGAGGATGCCCAGCTGGCCCTGGGCAGCACTGGTGGGCTCTGTTGGCTGCTTTGGGGTGCTCCTGGCAGCTCAGGGGGAGGAGGGTCCCCATTGCTGAGCCCTGCTGTGATTTGTCACAGTCCTCCTGTGCCAACAGGACACCTCAGTGGGGTCTTGTCAGTCTGCAGAACTGCTGGCTCAGCTCTGGACTGGGGAATCCTATGTGCTGAGGCTGCTCCTGGTTTGGTTTTGTCCAGGTTTCAGGCCCCCTCATCAGGGTTGTGTTGGGCTTCTGATGTCCCTGCTCCCTGCAGGGGGATGGATGGGAGGGATCTTGAAAGGTCCCTTCCCACCCCAGCCAGGCTGGATTCCATGATGCTTGTGCATTATCTCCATCTTAACCTGGAACAAAATGAAAAATCAAAAAACTGTGGTCATTGAACTGATTATTTTCTGTTTGGAATGATTCTGCCTCCTTTACTCTTTCCTTTTATTTAATGTAGGTATTCTTGTTCTTCACTAAATCATCAAAACTGATCTTGGTGCCTTTGGTTTTCCTCCTTTCACCAGCTTTTCCTCTTCTCTGGACCACAAGGCACCCCTGGGGCATCCTCCTGCATCCTCTGTGGCTGTGGAATTTTGTGATTCTTTTTCATTGTTTTAATTTTTGAGGTTTTTTTAGTTTGGTGGGTTTTTTGGGGGGGTGTAGTTTGGTTTTTTTTCCCTTTTCCTAGAAGGGCTGTGTGAGCTTCTTGTATGAATTTGAAGTGCAGTTTGTTTTTTGCTTGGCCAGGTTAGGGCTTGTGAGGAGCAGCTCCTCATTAGCATTTCTCAGAACCCTGCCTCACTGTTGCTATGGTGCTCTGCATAATATTATGCATAATACTCTGATTTTACTTTGAAATCAGACATACTGTACATGCCACTCTAACCTAATTATATCTGTAACCTTAAACCCACTGGGGAGGAACACAGGGCTCTGGTGTTTGTTGGGGCTCCTACTACCAGCACATGTTGCTGGGGCTTGATTTTCCCAGAAAGCTGCTTGCTGAGAACTGCTGCTGACCAACAAAAGCCCATTTCCTCAGCAGGGGCTTTTATTTTGGATCTGACAGACACGATTCCCCTGGCTCAAGCAGAGTGTGTTGTTGAGAGGCCTGAGTGTGTCCCAGAAGGTCTTGGTCCTCCTCAGCCTTGCTACCAAGTATTGAATCCCTCAGAGCATTTGCAGGCTTGACTTCCAATTTCTTCTGATGTGAAAGGGGATGGGGGAGTGCTTCTGTTTTAAGCATCAATAAATAACTGATTTGTTTCAATATTTAGTAGCCACAGATGTGCAGCTTCACCTTTAGCCCTGCCCAGAGGTAGCCAGGGGCTGTGGGCAGTGCAGCAGAGCAGGAGGGATCAGCAGGGGACTGAAGTGTTTTGATCCATAAGCAAAACTTCTCTTGTCCGTTTGTTTCTGCAAACACCACAGACAATGTCAGCAGCTGCAGGTGTGTGTTTGAGGCTTTTTTGTGGCACTGTTGCTTGTGGAAGGACCAACCTCCTCGTCCGTTGCACCAGCAGGTTCCAACAGTTGCATCTCAGCCTTGGAGCACCTGAGACTTCATCACAGACTTTCCCTTGGTGAGGGCACCTCTGTGCACTGGCAGAGCAGCTCAGGCCACTTCTGCCAACGTTAGGACTAAATTGTTTCTTCATTTGCAAGCCACTGTCATCACTGAGCTGTCTTGTCTCAGGGATGTGATGTCCTGCCTCAAAGCAAAAATCAACTTACACTGATTCAATAAATCTGGTCATACACTGAAAACCAGCTCGATGGGCAGGGTGCAGGAAGAACTTGGTTGATTGGAAGAAAATCCCTTTCTCACTGGCAGGGAAAGAAGCTTCTTATGAAAGGAACGTTTGTCATTTTATGTCCTTCAGGTATTTTTATTAACATTTCAGGAGCCAGATTAAAACAATATAGCTCAGGTTTCTGACTGGAGTGCAGTTCAGCTCCTAGATGAACATTGATTTGTCTCTGCAGTGCCATGGGCTGCTGTTGGGCTCTGCAGAGTGCAGTGTGGCTGGGCTCTGCCTCGTCTGCTCACAGGCAAGGCTGACAGAATTGATTCCCATGCTCAGGTAGATGCTGTGCTGCCACAGCACATCCTCGGGGGCTTTGCCAACATCAAACGGGCCCTGGGTGTGAAGAAGCTGGAGTGTTAGAGCCCAGGAGATCTGCAGAGCACAACACTCTCCATCTTCAACAAAATCTCTGCCTGACTCCTGGGTGGTTTATCTGGGGGAAGAGGGGCTGCACCCTGTGTTTGCCACCACCTCTGTTCCTCCCTCCACTACGTGAAGAGCATCTCTCTGATCCAGAGCCCCTGAAGCAAACAAGTCCTCCTCAGTGCTGTGTCCTTGGGAGGCTGTGTCTGGCCGACCTGCTGAAGATGGTTTGTGTTGGGGGTTGGTGCCTCCCCAAGGGACAGGACAAGAGGAAACAGCCTCCAGCTGCTCCAGGGAGGTTTAGGTTGAGGCTGGGACCAGCTCATCAATTAGTGGACAAGATTAATGAAGTTACAGGGTTTTTTAATACCTATTGTGGACTTTTCCCCTGGTACTGTCATTTTAAAGTCAAAACAAGGTCTCAGTAAGGTTCTGGGCACCTCTGTGCCTTCACCTCTGCCTTTCCTGCAGCTCTTTGTGCTGCCAGGGCAGGATTGTGCCCCACAGTGGGGTTGGCTTCCCAGGGTGCAGTGCTGGCTCCTTGCAGGGTGGGTGGGTGGCTCCCGGTCACCTCAGAGTGAGGAACTTCACATCTGCAGGTGGGATGCTCCCCCCTCAGCCCAGGTGGGATGCTCCCCCCTCAGCCCAGGTGGGATGCTCCCCCCTCAGCCCAGGTGGGATGCTCCCCCCTCAGCCCA
>JAOEGS010001525.1:26507-41296 GCA_025447755.1 Corythornis vintsioides
TCCCCCCTCAGCCCTGCTGGGGTGCTCCCCCCTCAGCCCTGCTGGGGTGCTCCCCCCTCAGCCCTGCTGGGGTGCTCCCCCCTCAGCCCTGCTGGGGTGCTCATTTCAGGGAGCAGTTTGAAGTACATGGCAGGCTGTGTCAGGCACCAAAAGAGAGCCAGAAGTAATGGAGAGCTCCTCATCCTCCAGGAGCTTTCACTTGCCCAGATTGTTCCTCAGCAAAAACCATTACTTAAAATATTTCTTGTAATAGTCAGCATGTTGTAAAGCAACATTTCTCCTAGTAATTGTTGTATTCCTTGGTGCTGGTGGTCTGAGACTTATTCTTCCCTCTCCCTTGCAGACACAGTGGCCTGAAGGGGTTTTGGGTGCCCCCAGGAGCAGTGAGAGCAGTGTGCTGGGCTTGCAGCACTCTCCATTCCTTCAATTTGTCATTATTTTTTCCCCCAAAAGCAGTCATTGCTGCTTTGAAATGGTTCTGAGAGAGAAATCAGTTTGACTTAACTTGTAAAACATAAATGTGACTCCAAGCAAGCAGGCTCTCTGAGTTAATATGGGTCTCCACTCCACAGATCCCCTCTAGGTTTGCTCACTAGCAGGTAGGGTCTCTGATTCCTGCTCCAGCAGATCCCCTTTGGGTGGCAGGAGGGCTGGGGAGCCCCTCTCAGAGTTGCACTGAGTTTTGTTTCCATGATCTCTTTTCCCAAGTCTCTCTTCAGCTGCCCAGCCTCCTGTGGGGAGTGTCTGAAGCAAGGACTGATCCCGTGGCTCTGCTGCTGTCAGCAGAGCATCCCCGTGGGACTGGGCTGCAGGAGGGATGGTCCCCTCCCCACGGCTCCCATCTGCCCCACAGGGGGTAGGAACCAGGAACCCCGGGTGTCAACTGCCCTGCTTTTGAACCTGCAGCAACGGCTTCTGTGGCTCCCTCCCATTCTTCAGGAGGTGCATATGCAGATCAGCCCTAACACTGTCAGAGAACAGTGGCTTTCAATCAAAGAGCCTGTCAGTGAGGCTGATTCACTAACAAGAAAGCTGTCAAGCTGTGACAGCTGCTGTCTTTGCAACCCCAAACAATCTGCTCGGTGCTAACTCTGACTTATGCTGCCGTTTATTGCACGGTAGTGATGAGCTCTGTCCTCAAGCACCACTGTGGTGAGTACACCTTGCTGCTCTGCTCTGGGTGTGGAGCAGCTCCAGTCTCACCCGAGCTCTGCGTGATGAGTTTTCTGCCAAAGGAAGAAGTTCTGCCTTTCAGACTGTGGTTCTTGAATTCCAAATCCCCTTGCAGCACTTAGCTCGTGTCCCTAGCTAAGCATGAATCTGGAGAGCTCCTTACTGGTGTGGGCTGAGAACAGAGTCGCTTCAGTGTGTGTTTTTCCCCTTGTGCTGAAGCGTCACAACCCTTGGCACGGCTCTGGTGCCCTCAATGGGAGATGTGGGCACTGTGGCATCACAGGCACTGCTCTGGTGCTTCAGCCTCAGCATCTCAAACCACAGAAATTCACCCCAGAGCAGGAGCAGTTGCTGCTCCTGCAATTGTCAGCCCTTTCTATTAGAATTAAAAACAAAAAGGGAGAAGCAGCCCCTTGGCAGTCTCCTCCAGCAGTAGCTTGCCAGAGCTGTCTCCATCACTCTGACTTTGCTTTATTATTGTTTGCCTGGCCTGTAAAGCAGAGGGAAGAGCTAATTCCTTTTTTCTTCCATCTAATTTATTTAGTGGTGCAATTCATCCCTGGTAAATAATCTTTCCCATCTCTGCTAATCCCAGTTCCTGCTTTTCTGAACTTTGGGTACCCAGTGAGCAGGTGAGGATAGCAGCATCCTCCGAGCTCTGCAGAAAGCAGCCCATGGTGAAACTGTGTCTGAGGGCTCAGGCTGGGTGAGGTCCTGGGGACCAAGCTCCTGGGAGCCTACTGAGAGGGGCTCCAGTCCCCCTGGCATGGCTCCAGTCCCCCTGGCATGGCTCCATGGGGCACTGGGGGTGGTTCTGGCCCCGTGTGGAGGTTTGGGGTTGGTGATTGTTGTGTTTCAGGTGGCTCAGGCTGTGAGGGGGGTGGTGAAGCCACCACCCCGTGTCTCCTCATGGGCAGTGGAGTAACTGGTGCTGGTGCTGCCCACAGGATGGTTTCTCCTTGCCCGTGGTCTCTGCCTCCCCTGCTTTGTGTTCAGCATCCTGGCTGTGCTCTGGTGGGACCAGGGCAGGACTCGGTGCACTCCTGACCTCTGCTGAGGTATTTTGCATCCATTCCTTGGAAAACTTCCAGCTTTAATTCACTTTCTCTTCTGCTTTACTGCCAAAAGAGCTACTTACCAATTCCTGGAACTTGCTGGAGTCCATTGCCTTTATCCTCCTTGCGGGGAGAGGGCAGCTGAGGAGATGTGCTCGTGTTTGTTCCCAGCCAGGCTCCTGGCCAGCTCGCTCTTTGGATTGGCATCAGCTGCACGAGAGCATCCCTCTGCCCCTCCTTGCTCCCTGCTGCTGCTCTGGGATGCTGATACCCTCTCGCCTCTGAATTGCTGAGGTAGAGGAGCCACAGCAGGGGATGAGGGCACGTTAGTTGTGGGGAAGGTTTTCCAGCAGGAGCTGCTGAGGGAAGTGCCTGGTGGGGCAGCTGGGGGGCCCCTCTCCAGTGGGACACCCAGATCTCCCCTGGGCACAACAGCACACCTTCCTTCTTCCCTGGGTCACGTTGCTGCTCTGGGTGGAAGGCTGGGGGTAGCTAATGGGGTTTAGCCACTGGCCAAGCAGCTGGAGCATCACCCCGGGGCTGGGTGGCAGGGGCTGGAGAGAGCAGGGAGCATCTCCACCCCATCCCAGGGGCTGCTCCCATCCCCATCTGTGCCCCGGGGGGGTTTGGTGTGGCACTGTTGATGCTCACACACGTTTGTCTGGGCTATAACCTGGGGATCCCAGGTCACCCAAGCCAGGGATGTGGAGCTGATGCTCACAGGACCCTGGAGCCACCCAGCCCTCACGTGCTGGCACAGGCTGCTCGAGAAAAGGGGATAAAAATATCATCATGGGATGGAAATCTGCCTGCAGAGCTCCCTCAAGGGAGTGTGATTAGGAAAATGCTTCGTGGGGCCATGGGAGGATTAAGTAGATGAAGCAGAGATCAGATCTGATGGACAGAAAAACAAAGCTCTCCTTCCTTCGCTGGCGCCCTGGAGTTCTTTGTTTGCTCTGCTCCTTTTTAGGGGGTTTTGTTAAGTTTCTTCCACTTTTCTTGTTCTTGTCACTCAAACACCTGTAAAACACATTGTTAAGAATCCCTGCCTGCTGGCCTATTATTTATTAAGTATTATTTTGTGTGGCTGGTTTATTTTTTCCCCTCTCCCGCATAGCAATCACTTATGAAGACTGAGCTCTCCTCACGAGCCTGGGAGTTTTCTCCTCAAAAAACCAGAGATTTCAGTGGCTCCCAGGCCAGCCCTTGGCTGTGGAGTGATGCAGGGATGCTGCAGGCTCTGCTTGTTCCCGGGGGTAGTGCAAGGTGTTTACACTGGCGATTAATCAGCAGTTAATTAATTAATTGGCATTTAAAGAGTGCTGCTTTGAGAAGCTAAGCCCTGCAGAGATGCTGGGTCATGTCTAAAACACTGAACTGTTTGCCAGTGACCAGATGTGTTTGTACCCCAGATCAGGGGGGCTGATGAGCCCCAGAAAGGTGGGGAGGAGGAGGCAGCTTGCTGCTGATCCCTCTGATTGCTCAGGGCACCTCTCCAGTGCTGCCCTGTGCTGGAAGTTCCTGATGTGAAGAGATGTTTATTAAACCACTCGGTTAATCTGGGCCAGGGTGGGGCTGCTGCTTGGAATAGGGGGAGAATGGAATAATCTAGACCCCTGCAAGACCATCTTAATTGGATAAATGCTGTTTCCCTGGAAAGGTTTGTTGCTTATTGGTAAAGCCCTCTGTGTGTGGATCTATCCAAATCAGCACGTGGACTTGGCTCACGTCTCCTTTTCTGCTGCAGAAAACACCTCTGAAAACCTCTTACCTGAAAGTCTTCATCTGAACCCCCCCCCGGGGAGCCATTTCACTGACAAAAGATCCCCTTGGGATGCTGAATTAAAATCTGATGAAAAGTGGGGAAAAAAGAAGACTTTTTGACATTCGCAATTAATGCCACAAAAATGTTGGTTTAATCAGACAATGTGGTTAATCACAAAGGTGAAATTGGAAGTTGCCAGCCCTGAATGCCGGTGTAAAAGTTAATAAATTCAGCTCCTAATCACTCTGCACATGCTAGTTATAATAATTTACTGTCCATACCAAATCTGTATAAGCATTGTAATTAATTATAAAATGCACATTAGAATGATAATGAGTAATTAGGGCAACGTAACCAATATGCATAAAAGTCCTGGAGCTCATTAAAATGGCAAAAGACAAAAGTGTGTGAGCTGGAGGGGTTTGGGAGAGCTCCTGAGGTGTCACCTGAGCCCCAGGCCCTGCTGTGGGCAGGGAGAGGGGTGGCAGAGATCCTGCCCTGCAGGGAACTGGGGTACCCTGGTGCCCTGGCAGCCTGGGGATGCCAGCTGAGCAGCACAGGAGCCACTCTGGTGCCCCAGGGGGAGGTGACAGAGTCTCACCGGGGTGCTGGGGGGAGCTGGAGCATCCAGGAGACCCTGGGGGGGCTGGTTGTACTGGGGCTGTCTCCCAGCAGGGTGTGTGTGGGGCTGTGCTCATCTGTGCCCACACTGCTCCTGAGGTGATGCCAGAGCTGCAGCAAGTGTGCCCAGTGTCCCCTCCCAGGGCACAGCAGGTCCAGTCCTCTGCTCTCCCACCCTTCTCAGGCCAGACCCCTCTGGTGGGGGTGCTAAAGGTGTGTTTGGCGTCAAGAGCAGCCTCCCCTCCCCCCCCACCTGCAGGGAGAGGGTGAAAGGGCAGCAGGGAGACCTCTGTTAAGCCAAGTCTTCGAGCACCCACTTGAAATTTCCCAGCAAAGTGCTTACAGGAGATGGAGAAATTGATATTAAGTAAGTTCCAGTAATTTATTTTCAAGTCCGAAATGAAGCATTTATTTGAAGTGCTGTGCTCGTGGGAGGGCATGGAGCAGGGACCCACTGCAGGGGGGTAAAGCCACAGGCCTGAGTCACAGGAACCAGTGCTGCTGACACAGATAAAACCTCTTTGGTGTCTTCTATAGCTATTAGTGAGGAGATATCAAAGTGACAAGCACGCTTTAGAACACCACTTGTGCACCAGGTTTTCTTGTCAGAGTCCCTGCTGCATTTCACTGCAGCATCTCTGTCAGAACACTCCCTTTGCCCTGCCCAGCAAGGCTGCCACCCTCTGCACCTCTCAGACCCCTTGGTGCCTTCTGCCTCCCTTGTGTGTTTGTTCTTAGTTGGAACGGAGGCTCTGGGGCCCTGGGGAGCACATCTGTGTCTGCAGCACAGCTGGAATCTCTTCAGCACCGCCTGGGGGTGGGAGAATGTGGAGCTGGAGGGAGGGTCTGCTGCTGGAGCCTTGGCTGCTCCCTGTCCCCCGTCAGCCTCGGGCTCTGGGGAGCCTTAAACTGAAGTTTCCCTTCTTTTTCCATCTGCAATTAGTTTATGTAAAATTTACTAAAACTGCTTGGGGGGGGAAAACCAAACAGATTTTTATTTGTAAGTTCTTTGTTTTGCTTTTTATGGCGGTTTTACGATGCACGTAAATTACTGTTTAAAAGCAGAGACTGGAAGGGGCTCCAGGAGAAGCAACAGTTGCTGTGGCTCTCCCGTCATCATCCCTGGACCAGGCAGCGTGCTGGGTTTTCTCTGCAGCTTGCTGGGGCCTTTTGCTGGCAGCTGGAAAAGCTGCAGTCACTTTGATCTTCTGTCCCTGCCTTAAAATGCTTATTGCCATGGACGGTGTCTGCTGTTCAAACCAGCCAGCCCGTGCACCCCAGCCGCTGTCTCTGGAAGCCACAGGGAATGGTGTTAAGGGGTTGTGCTGGTGAAGGGAAGTTTGTTCTCTCAACGTGCAAAACAAGGCCCAGAGTAAACCTGGGCACGTGGGGTTCACGGGCAGAGGACACAGTGCAGGGTGCTGGTCTTTGCTCGTGAGCACGGGGCTGCTGTCTCCTCACACTGGTGAGCACGGGGCTGCTGTCTCCTCACACTCATGAGCACAGGGCTGCTGTCTCCTCACACTCGTGAGCACGGGGCTGCTGTCTCCTCACACTCGTGAGCACGGGGCTGCTGTCTCCTCACACTCATGAGCACGGGGCTGCTGTCTCCTGACACCTCAGTGGTGTTTCCAGAGCAGAGGGCAGGTGTGTCTGCTGCGTGGGATAGTCCAGCAGGGGCTGGACGCAGAGCGAGCTGAGGAGCCCCAGGCTGCCTGTCTCCATGCAAACCTCCCTCTCACGCTTCTTTTCTTTCAGTTGCCCCCACAATTCAGGAGCTCAAATCCAGCGGCGTGATGCTCGGAGGGAACGGCCTGATCCGGTGCGAAGGTGCAGGGGTCCCTGCCCCGCTCTTCGAGTGGTACAGAGGAGAGAGGAAGTAAGTAGCTGGTGCCCGCCGACCCCCCGTGCTGCCAGGGATGCTGCCCACCCACGGGTGGCAGAGAGGAGCCCCCCGAGGAGCCCAGGGGCTGGCTGGGTGTGAGCACTGAGCTCCACACAGCCGCTGCTCAGAGGTGCTGGTGACCAGCAGCCCTGCTGGGGCTCCCTCGGTTCCCTGTGGTCGTAGCTGCTGTGCTGCAGGGTGAGGTGTGAGCAGGCTCTGTGCTACTGATAATGGCAATAACGAGCCTGACTTTTATCTGTGCTCTAGTAATTATGGCCTTTTCTGTACAGTAACCACAAAGGCACTGGAAAAAAAAACCCACTAAAAGGATTTTAGCTGCTTTTAAATTCATCTTCATTGGTTTCCCGCTGAGGGTTTCGAGGGTGGAAAGGTGGTTTCGTTAAAAAGGCTTCAGCCAAACCTCAACGTGTCCAGATTTTCACCCAGTGTTGCCCTGAGTGGCCTGGACCAGGGGCTGGAGCTGCTGCACCTCCCCCAGCAGGGGTCTGGGCAGCCCCTGAGCACCAATCCTGTGCCGTGGTCTCACTTGCAGCCAGCTGCAGCCCATGGTGCTGGTGCTGTGCCATGGTCACGGGCATCTCTGGGGTCAGCTCTATTTTAAAACTCACTGAACAGGCAGGTGATTTTTTCTGAGCAGGCAGCTTTGTCCTGCAGCTCGTGGTGTCTGAAGGCTGGTGTCTGTCAGGTTGCACCTTAGCCCAGGAGTCAGTGGCTGTGGTCCCTGGCAAGTGCCTGTTACCAGAAGCACCCTCAAGCTTCTGCGATTTCCTGGCTTCCAGGTGCTGGGTTTCTTAGCCCAAGTGCCCCATTGCTTGGGAGCTGACATGGGAATCTGAATGACCCTTTTCCTAGCAGCTGTCTGGCCCCTCACCCCTCCCTGGGCAGCTGCTCACCTTCCCCTCTGAGCTTCAGAGCAGCCCGAGCTGCTGCACCTTGCCATAGCCCAGAGCAGCCTGTGCAGCAACATCATCCATCTTTGGATCCAGCAGCACGTTCTTCTGTGGGCAAAGCTCATCTGCATCCAGTTGCCCAAGGCCTGTATTCAGTGTGCAGGCTGAGGGGAGCTGCAGCAGGGCCATGGTTGATGCAGCCAGTGCCACAGGGCAGGTTTTAGCTCTCTGGAGCCAATTAGTTGCTCCCAGCACAGTGATCACCTTTCTGGGTAGCAGGTTGGCAGATTCCTTTCTCCAGGAGCTCGTGCAGGGCCAGGGCAGCAGCAGGGAAGAGCGAGCAGAGCATCTCGGGATGCCCAAGTTGTGCCTTCTGTTTTCCTGCTTCAGCTGGCATTTCACCCCAGGCTGGCTCTAAGCAGCAAGAAACGTCCTGTCCTCTTGTGCCCTGCTGCTCAGGCTTTGTGTTAAACCTCATGCCCATCCTTTTTTGGTTAAGCTGCTGCTGGCAGATACGCTGGATGTAGGGCTACAAAGGTACCAGGGATCTTTGAACCTCCACCTCTTGCAGGAGAGAGGAAAATACATAGACATTGTTTTTTATTCCCTCCCCTCCAGCTTTTTAGCTCTGGATGATGGCAAAGCCTGCCCAGAAGCCTTGGACAGTTCAGTCATTGTTTTAATGCAAAGCTGAGAGGAGTCAGCTCAGAGTGGTGTGTTCATGATCCTGCAGATAACTGTTGGACACACTAGAAGAGAACACTTCTGTGCTGGGCGTGCACACTGCTGTATTTTCTGCTAATAGAACAGAGAGAATCCCATTTTCTTCAGTTAGTTAGTCTTGGTTTGGGACCTTTTTTGTAGCTGTGGATGAATTGCTGAATAAATGAGCAGTGGGAGTTAGATCAGAAACCCTGAAACGAGCTGTCTGGGGCTGCAGACCACGCTGTGGTTACTTAGAGAAATGTAAATCCAGCCCCAGTGTCCCCAGGCTCCAGGGATCATCTCACCATGAAACAACCACTAAAACCAAACTCCAGAGCAGTCACAGGCTACAGCCACTTAGAGCTGCTGCTCTGGGGGGCAGGGAGCTGGCAGGGCTAATGCTGCCCGAGCACACAGCTGCTGCACAGACGGGTTTGCAGTCTGCTCCCCTGGCCAAGAGTAGGTGAGGAGCCCCAGCCCCACGGAGCTGGGCTGTGGAAGGGCAGGGCAGGACTCCGGGGCAGGTTTCAGACTCTTCCGTGTCTCTGCATCTCTCAGAAGCAGAACCATGAGCTGTTGGGTGGCTGTGCAGACCATGCAGCTGCCAGGGATGGGAAGGGTGTCATGATGGAGTCAGCCCCTGTTAGAAACCCAGAATATACAATTGCATCATGTCAAGGGACTGGAAATTTTCAGGGGGAAAGTAAGTTAAAGCATCTTACAGTGACACAAGTGTGTGGCCCACAACTTCCCCAGCCTGTGGGAGAGCTGGGGGGTTCTGCCTGGAGAAGGCTCCAGGGGGACCTTCAGGTGGCCTTCCAGTACCTGAAGGGGCTCCAAGAAAGCTGGGGAGGGATGTTTTACAAAGGCCTGTAGTGACAGGACTGGGGTGATGGTTTGAAACTGGAAGAGGGTGGACTTCAATTGGAAATAAGAGGGAAAATCTCCCCTGTGAGGGTGGTGAGCCCCTGGCACAGGCTGCCCATGAAGCTGTGGATGCTCCATCCCTGGGTGTGCTCAGCTCCAGGCTGGATGGGGCTCTGAGCACCCTGCTCTGGTGGGAGGTGTCCCCATGGCAGGGGGTTGGAACTGGATGAGCTTTGGGGTCCCTTCCAACCCAAACCATTCACGATCCTAAGAGTGCAGGAGGATCCCCTGCAGGGGGTGGGTGGATCTGCTGCACCAACCCCCAGTTTCCAGAACCCAGAGCTGCTCCAGCTCATTAAGATGCAGGGTTACACAGAAATTAAATCTCAGGCATGAAACAGCCACAGAGAAGCATCCCCAAAGTCACCTGTCTAAAAATAGGAATTCCCTTCCCCCTGACTAAGCAAACAAGGCTTGTATTTGAAATAACAAAACTCATTATAATGGCTTAATAAGTTATAACAATGCAGAGGTGTTCAAATATGAAACCAGAGGTGGGAACCCGCGGGGCTGGAGCTGTGTGGCAGAGGGGGGCTCTCTGCTGCAGGGCAGGGGGCTGTGGCACCACGTGGCAGCTGCTGCCAGCTCAGCCTGTCCCCCTGGCAGAAGCAGCCTGAGGGGCTGCTGGATTGACCTGTAAAATGGCTGTGGTCACCATCCTGCACTGTCGTTTGGGGCTCCTGAATCCCCATCTGCCACCAGTGGGAGGTGTGTGAGGATCTCCAGGGTCTGGAAAAACAGCCTCTGAAAGATTTACTGTGGCACTGCTTTGCCCCAGGGGGATATTTAGAGTTAGAGATGTAAAATTCTAAATTAAAAAGAAATAATATTTTAAAAAATCTTAAAAATAATTATCTTAAAAATTAGACATGAAAACCTAATCTCCCCACCTGAGAGTCCGTATCCCACCCTGTGGCCAGGCAGGGCTGTGGGCATCAGTCTTTTCTTTTCTCCTGCCTGTAGGAGACCCAGGCAGAGACCCTTCCCCTCAGCACCCCCAGCCCCAGGGTTGCCCGTGGCCTCCCCAAAAAACAGAAAAACAATAGAGAGAAGTTTCTTGCTTATGGCAAATGAGTTACAGACGTTTTCTTTTTGCTTTCTAGACTGATCAATGGTCAACAAGGAATTACTATTAAAAATTATAGTACAAGATCACTTCTTACTGTTACCAATGTGACAGAAGAGCACTTTGGCAACTATACATGTGTCGCTGCCAACAAGCTAGGGACGACCAATGCCAGCCTGCCTCTCAACCGTAAGTAACGTGGGCCTGTGGCAAATGCTTGGGGTTGGTTTGCTTCCACATACCTGGAAAAAAAGGGCCAGACAGCAGTCAGATGTCAGACAGCAGCTGGAAGCTTCTCCCCCCCTCTTGGTTCCTCCCGTGGCATCTCGGCACCGTCGGGCTCCTTGGCACGGGGTGGGGGTGCAGGTGGCTCTGACTCTGCTCTCTGGGAGCATCTCTGTTGGGAACGTGGTGGTACAACCTGGGGGGTTCTGGGGGAATCAGTGACTTGGGGGGGGCTTCACACCTTAACCCAACCCGCCGTCCTGGTGCAGACACAGGGAGCCTGGCAAAAGCTGTCTGTGCAGGAGAGCTGAGGCAGCACTGGCATCAATCACACGCCTTTCCAGCTCCTCTGGAGGAGCCCACTGGCCAGAGGTGGGTGTGCCAGGGCCCTGCCCGTGCTGGGGTGTGCCAGGGCCCTGCCCGTGCTGGGGTGGGCAGCTCTCGGCCGCCGGCGCAGAGCGGTCACTGAGGGCTCGGCCTTGGATCTTTGGGCAGGCCAGAAAGGATCCTCGTTGGCCACGCCAAGCTGACAGATTTTGAGCTGGGATTGTTACCGTTTTTAGACCCCTGGCAGATATTTTGGTCTGGCTTTGTAGTGTTTGGCGTTCGTGAGTATCTGGCCATCTGTCGGTGCAACGCCAAGATGTTTGTCGTTGAGCTCGGGCGCTGATCTGCTCTGATAGTGATGAAACTGAAAGACAAAGCTCAGAATACATCTTGCACACTTCCCCCTCCACCCCTTTCTGAGCAGAAACACGGATTTTCAGTTGCTTCAATCCTGCCTTCTAGCCACGAGCCTCCCTCTGAACGCGCGTCCTGCGCCGTGCGTTGTCAGGGCGCTGCAGACAAGCCCGAGGTGAGGAGCAGAGAGCAGCTCAGAGCGTGGCTGCAGCCTCAGCCTGCAGTGCAGAAACCTCTGGTGAAGGAGCAGTAACGTTGTGCTTGCTGTAAGCAGAGGACACGAGGAGTGTGGTGCCAGGAGCAGGTGGTTTTGGGTGTATTTGCAATCCAGAGGGGGTAAAAGGCTTGGTTTGGTTTTGAGCTGAGCTCAGTCTCTCTCTGCTGCACCCAATGGTAGAGGTACCATGTAGCCCCCCTCAGAAAGCTCTTGGAGGGTGAAAATGTCATAGAAGACCACGTGCATTGTTACAGATATAAAAATAGATGGTCTCCATTGGCTGTGTGGAATGTAACAGAGGGAAAACACTGAGATCTGGGTCTGATCCTGGCCCCCGGGTGAGATACAGGGCTGACGTGAGCTCTGAGGTTTGACTGTAGGGCCAGGAGGAAACAGCTTATTTTATACTATCATGTTTTTCATCTAGACAAAACAAGGGGAGGATTCCAGGAGGTGGTGAACTCGATTTCAGTTGGGAACGAAGGTCATTCCTCACTCACAGTTCACATCCCTGTTCTTCAGAAAGGGTATCGCTTGAAAAATAAAAATAAATTTAAAAAAAAAAGGGATGACAGGGCAGCGACTCATTAAGCATGGACTCAACCCTTCAGGGAGAATCTTCTCTCCTGAAATGCCACTCACACTTCGTTTTGTGGCAGTGATGGCTGTTCCAACAGGGACAGAGACGGGGGCTGGGGGGGTCCTCTAGGCACTGCAACCCCCCAGTGGCTGCTGAGCACCTCCCCTGATGGGTGCTGGCTCCCTGCCCCCTTGTGCTAAGGAATTGCTGATTGCCTGCTCCTCTCTGTGCTGGGGGCTGGGGGGTGTTGAAGAGAAATGTGTATAGTGGAGTTAGAAACATCTGTGTTTTCTTTCATTGCACTTCCCTGTGTGACAGAGAATTGTCCTCGTAGCTGGGAGCCTTTCCTGGGGACAGAGCCAAGTGTGTCCCTGTTCCTGCTCTCTGCAGCCTGTGCAGATCTACAGCTCAAGGATATCAGAAAAAGGGTAATTTCCTCTATTGCCAAGAGGGCTCTGGCTTTCTGTGATCCATAGAGGCAACCTTCAGCTAACAGAGTCACAGAGCAGTAAAGAGCTGTGGGGACAAGGCTACAGCTGACTGAGTGTGCCCTGAGCACAGGAGGTGGTAGATCAGTGGAGTGGGGTGGATGAGGCAGGAGCACTTGTCTGGGGTGCAGCTGCTGACCCATGGCCAGAGCACAGCCCCACTGCTGCTGAGAGCTGGGCACCCCCAGCAGGCCACCCAGAGCCACTTCTGTCCCAGGGACAGATGCCCAGCTTGGCTTGCAGAACCACGTCATGTCTGAGCAGTGGTGAAGGTCCCAGATCCCACCAGCATCACAGAATTTATTGTCCCCCTCACTGAAGACTTGTTGGCCATGTCTGAGATCCAGCAACTCATAATAAATTCAGCAGCTGGAAAATGAAAGACCAAGCCTTGCGGGGAAAACACAGAGCAGCAGTGGCTCCAATAAATTAATAATGAATGGCAATTTGCTAATTATTCATGGCTACGTCCCCTGTACCATCAGAAGGTGGTGTTTTTGTGGGTGGGAGGATGCAGTGTGTGATCCTCCCAGCATCAGGAGGTGCTGGTTGGACAGTCCCATCCTGCCATCTATGGGTCTGCTGGCTCAGCCCCGGCTGCTCCAGGGAACAGCAGCTCCCTGCTGGAAGCAAAGCAGGGGGTTGCTGCTGGATTAACCCCCCGAGGTGAGGTGTTCCAGTGTGCACTGGGGTAAGAGGCTCTGTCTACAGGGGTGAGGAGACCACGGGGAATGGCTTAGCCCAGCTTTAATTAAGCAATTTTGCTGTTAAATTAGCACAGTCTGAACTCGAGACAAAAGGCGTTTTCCTGCAAGCAGATTTGTGAGGCCACTGAGGGGGGAAGGAGGTTTCATTAACCACTGGCACTGAGGGAGAGACTCTCAACTCCTCAAGCAGCCAAGACTGAGGTGGTCTCTAGTGTGAAGGAGCAACGTCCTTACTGGGATGTCTCCTGTCCCTCAGCTCCCCTGGCCAGGAGCCACAGCTGCAAGCAGGTTTCTTCCTTCCCCTTGTGCAAGCTGAGTCATGGCAGAAGGCTTCACTGCCTTCCCCTGATCAGGATGAAGGTGAAGCTGTTGCTCAGCCCCTGCTCCCCACATGTTCTTAGTGTGTGTGTGTGTGTGTGTGTGTGTGTGTGTGTGTTTAGATTTAATCTGTGCATCTGCAGAAACTGGAACTCTGCTGAAGAGTGTTCTTAGAGGTATTAAACTCACTGCTATGTGTGTGAGCTCTGTGTCCCCTGAAGATGTGTCATCCATGAAGGTCTGGGTGGGTCCATGTCAGACATCACCTCACAGCAGATGAAAATAATCATTACTTTCCTAGTAGGTACATCTGCATTTATTCTTAAGTAAAGGTCATGGGGATTGGTCTCTTCTCCCAGGGAACAAGTGGCAGGACAAGAGGAACCAGCTTCTAGTTGCCCCAGGACAGGTTTGGGTTGGAGCTGAGGAACAATTTCTTCCCCTGCAGGACTGTCCCAGGCTGCCCAGGGCAGGGCTGGAGTCCCCGTGACCCCTGGAGGGGTTTCCAAGCCCTGGAGCTGTGGTGCTGAGGGCCAGGGGGCAGTGGTGCTGGCACTGCTGGGGTGGTTGGACTCCATGATCTGAAAGGTCTTCCAACCAAAGTGTTTCTATGATTCTATAAAGGTGTTATTTCTGTTTTCTAAAAAGCACAAAATTGCTCCCCTGGTTTTTTTAGGAATGCTACAAATAACTTGTCTGGTAAGTGGAACCCTCAGGAACACTTGCAGTGCAGGAGGAGTGTCTGTGCCCATTACTAGCAGGTGCCAAACAAATTCCTTCCTTTAAATGGTGGGCTGTGGGATCCACAGCTGTTCAGGTTCACACAGAAATCTTAGATATTGTCCCAGTAATTATGCAAAAAAAACCATAAATAATAGTGAGGAGCTGCAGAAAAGGTCAGCAGTGACGTTTGGGAGGAGAAGGAGCAGAGCCAGGTGTGTGTGAGAGATGTGGTGGTGATTTTCTGTGCTAATTTAATTGCTGCAGCTAAACACAACACAGTTTATTGAATAAGCAACCAAGTGTGAAGTTAAGGGTAGTGCAACACGCCTGGCATCTTGTCTCCAGCACTTGGACGTGCCAGAAGCACCAGACCGTGCCCTCAGTTCTGTGTTGATTGCCTTGCATCCCCACTCCTACAAAGAGATTCCTAATTAAACTGCTCTATTAGTATTTTATTATTAGGAATAATGGAATGGGTTATGAAGCCCATACGTTGGGTTTCCTGTCTGAAACACAAAAGGAAATGAAGAGTCTTCCAGAGATTTGGATGAACTCATTGTAAATGGCACCAAACATGTGAAAATAGAGGTGAGCTGAGAGCCCTGGGGCTGCTGAGCTGGAGCAGAGCAGCCTGAGAGGGGAGCTGAGCAATGCTGAGCAGAGATAAAGGGCCCTGGGGGGCAAGAGGCTGGGGCCAGACTCTGGGCAGTGGTGCCAGGGACAGCACAAGGGGCACCAACTG
>JAOEGS010001527.1:5673-16225 GCA_025447755.1 Corythornis vintsioides
AAAAAAAGGCAAGTGCACAGCAAAACTTGAAATGAAAAAGCTAATGAAACCCATATCCTGCAGAGCACTTGCACTGAAACTTTATTGACATGAAAGAAAATGTTCTGAAGTCAGCTAATACTCATTGAACGAGAAGGGTTTTCCATCATCCGCTCTGGCGGGGGTTGAACCACCCTGTATTTCAGGCAGCTGGGAAGATAATGAGATTTTTCTTATGTCAAATAATTTTTTCATATGTATTACTTAAAGCAATTCATTCCAGACATCGAAAGGACAGTCATTGCATCAGTTTTATAATGTGCATGTTACAATATAATGTTACATTATACCAGCTGTAAGGATCTGGATCTAAAACGTGTCTAGGTTTTTTTCTTTCTTTCTGGTTGGTCTTTGTGGTTTTGTTTTTGATGTTGGTGTTTGGTCTGTTTTTTTGTTTTGTTGGGTTTTTTTTTTTTTGTTTGGTTGGGGCTTTCTTTGGTTGGTTGGTTGCTTGCTTGTGGGTTTTTTTCTGTTTGGTTTAGTTTGTTGTTTTGTTTTTTTTCACTGATAAATTTTAATCTCACAGGCAAGGCTTTCATTTCAAATAGAAGGGTAAATATCTGAAGGTTTCCCAGGAAACTTACTATACTGCAAAGAAAAAATAAAAAACAACACAACCCAAAACAAAACATACAAAAAACAACCAATGAAACAAAAACAACAGAAAAATATAACAAAACCACCTTGAAATACATGGGGCATTATCAGCATAATATTATCAATGGGACAAGCCATCAAAAGATGAGCTAGATGCTAGTTAGGAGAAGTAATTTTCTAAATCCCTGTCACCTGGGACAAAGTCCTGCCGAAGCTCCCGGTGGCCTTGGCAAGCGGAAGGAGCCCGCGGAGAGCCGTACGTGTGGCAAAGCACATCAAAACACCCCGGCTCCGACGGCAGGGAAAGTAAATTAAAAGAACAGGTTTGATCGTAAACCTCCTGGAAAATATGAGGATATTAAAGCCGGCTGGATAATTAGCATAATTACATCATAGCGAATGCAGAAGGAGATCATCTTCTGGGATGTGGTGTTGTGGGAGCTCGGCTTCGGCTGGTAGCGCACGCGTTGAGCGACAGACTAATAGACTGCTCCGGGGAATGGAGCAGTAAAATCTTGTTATGAATTTGTTTATCAAGAATGCAGAGATAGGGAGAAACAATGATGGCAGTTAACTGGCTGAATTATTGCTTTTTTAACCTTGCTTTCTGCTCATAGTCTTTTGTCAATGCCTGAGCGTCCTGTTTACTTTAGGGGGGGAGAGGAAAAATAGGAGCTGACAGAGAACTTGAAGGCCACAAGAACTTTGTATAGCTGGAAAACAAGAGCTGGTTTCTCTAGCTGTTTCTCTCTTTCTCCTGTTGCCTTTGCTGTGCTGGTGCCTCAAGAAATGATGCTGTCTCCTGCACTGTGGTGGCTGCTTTGTTTTGCTTTCATAGCTTCTTTTCCCACCAAGGTGGGAAGCTACCAAAGTTCAGATGGGCACAATAAATATCTGGGTTCAGGGTGGTAAAGCCAAAGCCCAGGCCGAGGCTCAGGCCAAACCTAAAGGGCTCAAGCCAAACAACAAAGCTAAAAGCAAAAGCAGATACTACTAGCTGGAGAAAAGAAAACAAAAGCCAAAGCCCAAAGATGAAGCCAAAGCTACTTTATATTTTTTTCCCAGCCATCTTCTATCTGTTCAGAACAGCAGGCAAAACAAGTGTGTCTTTTTTCTATAGGCTACATTTTGCTGTCTCCTTCTTTTTCCAACTCCTTATTGGTCAAGTTATAATGCCTGGGATCTAACAATGTTCGCAAAACACCTGCACTCTCTCATCCTTGCTTCTTCTCATTATTTTGTTCAACTTCCCTTTATCTCTCTGCCTACATAAAGACTCCCCAGGGAGGTAGTTGGGGCACCATCTCTGGAGAGATATTCAAGGAGAGGTTGGCCAAGGCTCTAAGCAGCCTGGTCTAGTTAAGCATGTCCCTGCTCACTGCAAGGGGGGTCTGGACTAGATGACCTTTGGAGGTCCCTTCTGGTCCTAAACGTTCTATGATTCTACATACCTTTCTTATAACAAGCTACTCAGAGTCAATGTTATTGCCAACCAGAGCCTGAGAACTCCCATTCCATTAAAGCTTTCTCACAGATCAGTATCAATGTTATTTTCCACCAGGGCCTAAGAACTCCTCAGTCCCTCTACAGCTTCCCACAGGAAGCAACTTGTAGATGATCAAAATTTAACTGGAGTGCTATATTCAGCTCTGAGGTCCTCACCGTAAGGAAGACATGGCCAGAGGAGCACCAGCAATGCTGGGAGGGCTGGAACCCCTCTGCTTGGAGGTCAGGCTGGGAGATCTGGGGGTGTTCAGCCTGGAGAAGTTCAGTCCTGGTCCAGGGAAACCTTCTGGTGGCCTTTCAGTACTTTAAGGAGCCTACAGGAAAGATGGAGAGGGACTGCATCACAAATTGCCTGCATGACAAAAGGACAGGCTACCTACCACCTGTGGCCAAAATGGTTAAATCTAGGCAATTTTTCCAATTTTTCAGCTTCACCCTGAATAAAATCAAGTATCCACCTGATGGCAGCAGAGAACAGGGAATGGGGAGAGCCCAGGCTGGGTGAGCAGAGACTAGTCCTGCTCTCTATCACTTGGGATCTATGAAATGTGGAGCCTGGTTTGGTGTTGTGACCTTCCCACAGTGAAAGATGATGTCCCTTGTCTGGGGAGAGCTCTCCAACAGTATGTCTGAGAGGAAAAGGCCATGCAGGGTTTGGGTACCATTCCTGGGGATGCTGTGATGGGATGAGCAGTGTGACGTACCCAGTGATCTTAGAGAGTTGATTCTGCTAAGTGTCAGCATCTTGGGAAAACAGGTGGGAAGGGGCTTTAATGGGACAGCTGCAGGTTGGATATCCACCGTCGGCCTGAGAGCAGTGCTGGAGAACTCTTAGTACCAAAGGATGTCTGAGGAAAAAGGGTGAGACCCACCAGTGACTAGTTTGGAGAAGGAACCTTTCTTCATTGCACAAATGGCATTTGCTCTCCATACTACCAGCATCTCACCAGGGCTTTCTGGAACTGGAGAGGATGTGGGTCTTCCCATGTTCTGTGGAGTTATTACCATCCATAGCATGTCACATTAAAGGAAACCTGGGGTAACTTGCTTAACCAAAACTCCTGTTGATGAATAACCTAAATTCTTTCATATTTTTTAGCTTCTTGTTTTGAAAAAACACTTGGGTGGCAAGAGGGGGATGGTAGAAAAACTTTAAGGAATATCTCAAAGGAATGTTCTCAAAGCAAAGTCAGTTAAAAATATTTCTTATTTTGAATTTATTTCTACTGCAGAAAACCATGCTTTAAAAAAAAAAAAAAAAGAAAAAGAAAAGGTTTGACAGCCAGTTTAACTTAAAGTTATTAATACATTTTATTGTTACACTCCTAGTTACATTCTTTTTAAATTATCAGCAAATGGAAAAACCTGCTGTACACCTACAGGGATTAGCTTTGTCTCTGGGACCAGGTGGGATACACAGAATCACACAGAATCACAGAATCTTAGGGGTTGGAAGGGACCTAGAAGATCATCTAGTCCAACCCACCTGCACTAAGCAAATAGCTATTGTGGCAAGAAGCAAGGAGATGAAATTGCATGAAAAAGGAGAAAATCAGGGGGACCACAGAATGATTTTGTTTTGTTTTGTTTTGTTTTTTCTTAGGATAATTTTTTCTCTTATGCTGTGCAGATCCCACATGCACAAAATGGTATCAAGGCAGCAATAAGAAGGATGGACATTATTTTAGCATGGGAAAGGTCTCTAGGGCAGGACCAGCCCCCTGAGCCTGCTCTGCCTGGCCCCTTCCCACACATACTTCTCATGCAACAAGTTGTGATGATAGCAGGAGGTCTCAGGTGGGAACGGGCAGCATCTCCACACACCAGTTCTATTTAATGCTCATCTATAAGTGCCTTAAACACTTAAATGACTGTGCAGAGGTATAAGGAAGGTAAAAAGCACCCACTGGGTGCCATGGTCCACAGTGTAAAGCACCTCTTGTCACTTTTCTCCAAAGCCCTTTAGGATGCCCCTACCATTGCTAACAACTTAGGTTACCAGCCAGGATGGAGAATGCTTTGTACTATGATGCACTGTGAAACCAGGGTGGCGTTTCCACCCAAAGCCCCTTTCAAAACCAGCCAGAGGAGGAAGCTTGTCATCATCCTGAAGGCAAATTCTTGGTCCACACTCTGATGCCTGGGGTCTCTGTTTGGTGCCTTTCAAAATAGCAAAGGAAAAAAAAAAAACCAACCAAGGAAATAGTACCAACATGATCTTTTTGAAAACTATTACATGCTGGCAGAGTAACACAGATGCTGTATGGACTCAAAAAATAAATTTTAATCATAGAATAGTTTGGAAAGGACCTTCAAAAGTCATCTAGTCCAACCCTTCTGCAGGGACCAGGGCCATCTGCAACTAGAGCAGGCTGCTCAGAGTCCCATCCAACCTCCCTTGGGATGATGCCAAGGATGGGGCAGCCACCACCTCTCTGGGCAGCCTGGGCCAGGCTCTCCCCACCCTCAGCACCAACAATTTCTCCTTCTCTCCAGTCTCAATCTCCCTCTTTCAGTTTCAAGCCATCACCCCTCATGCTGTCCCAGCAGGCCCTGGTAAATTTGGAAGATCATTGCTGCTGTTACCTTTAAAGAGCTGGCTGGTCTTTGCATGGTCACTGGCCCATTTATGAGAATAATTGGAAAAATAGTATTTATATCCCCATGACCTTTCAGTGACCAAGTAATCAGAGCAACAGCACGTCAATGATTTGGTATCTGGTGACTAAGAGGCCTCTGATGTGGGAACACCTCAGTGATGGGCCGGAGGGCAACCTTGTTTGAAGACCAAGGAAAGCCTAACAAGTTGATTTCAAAGATAACCTCATTCTGCATTCAAAGCAAACCTTTAGCTAATAATATTAAATGCTAACAAAAGAAACTATGGTCAGTTACGGGTAATAAACTATTAATTAGAGCTTTGTCATAAATGACTCTCGACCTTTGAGCCGAGACAATAAGCAATTGGGGATCCTTTGTTTCTGTGCTCTTGACTTCAGCAGTGTCAAGTGTTGGATACAGGTGAGTTATGTTGTTCTCCCCCTTGGGAAAGGTGATGCCCGGTAATTTGAGGATATTCGGCAACTTAGAAACTAATTAGTTTAAAATTAAATTTTCCACTCTGCCGGACAAAACACAATAAGACAGGCCTTAAGACACAAGAGACCACTTTGGAAAGGAGTAAAGGGTGAATGGGCACATGAAAGAGCCGGCACACGTTTCAGGCAGATCCGGCCACCCTAATTAGGTGGAACACAAAACCATCCCCCTTGCTCCTGCAGACCTGAGCTGCTGCCAGTGTTTGCAGGGTCTCAGGATACATCCAGGGTTCAGGAGGGTCCCTGTCATCCTCCTGATGTCTCCAGATCCTCCCTGTCCACCTCTTTGTTAAAGGATGGTGTCACCTAGCTACACCTTCTGGCTCCTTTTCAACCTTCTCTCATGTGCTGGGGCTTACCTTAGTACACTCAGAAAACTGGGAGGATAAAAGAAGCTCAACTGCCCAAATGAAGACCATTTAAAAATTAAAAATCAATTAAATTAATAATGGGCTGAAGTGTTGGGCTTGCAAGGCACCACCATACCTGTTAAATCCCATTGCTGATTTAGCTAAAATCTGCTTTTGAAGTGTAATGGCCCAAATTCCATTTCTTACCTGTGTTAGGCTTTCTTTCCATGTGTCTCTTGACTGCAAATATGAACACTAGGAGATACCCTGTTGCTCCCCATGTCAAAGGCTCCTGGTACGGGTCTGGTCTCCTGGGAGGGCATTTGTAGACTCCTTTCCACCCCATGGCTATCCCAGGGCTGAGGACAGCTGAGAACAAGGCTGCTCACCACAGGGACCAAGTCCATGTCTTTCCTTCTTGGCCAAACAGATGGTCATCATGAGATGTGCTTCAATGTTCATGGTTGGACATGCAGTGTCTTCATTGAGGAAGGGGAGATCAGCCTGTGGGATGTGCTTCACTGGCTGGAGCCTATCTGCAGCAACAAAATCCTGGTGGTATTTGTAGAATTTGACTCCTGCTGGTAGGATTTACTAATCCCACCAGGTGGGAATCCTCTTTTGAGCGCAATCAGGTTGCAATTAATTTGGGTTCCAACAGAAAGTTAATTTTGAAACAAACAACAACAACAAGACAACTTCACAAACATCCTCAAATTATCTTTTAAAATACACAAAACCAGAAAGGGTCACATTAATGCTACTGAAAGCCCTTCTCCACAATCCCAGAAGCCCCCAACCCCCTACTCCAAACCAGCCCTGCACCGTAGTCCTCTTCCCGGCTGTTAGCACCGCTGAGAGCTGGAGAAACTGTGATTTGTTCCTAAGCAGAGTAGCACTTCCCAAAGTACAGTATTTATTTAATGGATCGTTAAACCAATATAAATAACACTGAAGCACGCATGGAAGCAACGAGGATTTAAACGTAATTACACAGGGAAACGTGGAGCGTGACTGTCCGCTTTCCGAGGCTGCGGTGCAGCCCCAGTCACATCGCTGGGGTGAGGGGAATAAACTGAGCTTAGGAGGGGCTTGACTCTCCTAGGCACTGCTTTAGGTTTCTGCATTTCTTTTCTGCACAAAAGGGAAAAGCTGGGGACAGGCTCTAACTGTTTTACTATCTTCCTGGAATAATTTCCTCTGTAAGGATTTCATCAAGATCAGCAAAATGAAATAAAACACCCCAAACAAACCCAACCACCTCCTTTTTTTCACCTCCTTTTTTTTTTTTTTTTTCTACAAAAGTTTCTGGAAGTGAACTATGATATCACACCATTTGAGGACAGCTTTGGAGAACAGTCCAGAATTGTCATTTTGTGTTTGACATCCATAGATTCAAACGCTAAAGCAGAGCTCAGTGATCATTTCAACCAACCCTCCTGGGGCTTTGCTGCACCACCCCAGCCTCCAGCCTGGAAAACTCCAGACCCAAGGACATCCACCCACCTGTTTATTTATCAAGGACTTTGCGGAGTGCAGAGCTGGATCAGATTTATTTGGGGAAAGCTGTTCAACTCCATAAAATAACGCAGTGTTATAAAGTTATCTTTACACAATAAAAGCCAATTTTTGTTGCCAGGAAGGCCCAGGAGCAAATTGTGCACAGGAACACAGCATGATGTGTGGCCTTTGCATTTTCAGACCACAAGCAGTAAAGAATAATTTTTCAGGGCTTGTTTTCCCAGCTACTTGCCAGCCTGCTATCAACAAGCAAGAACTCAATGTTGGGCTGGTTTTAGCAAACCCTGCCTGGCAGCTGTGCTGTGATCACCTGTGGACAGGGTGTCCAATGCTACAGTCACCAGCCTGGCACCAAGAAAGGCAAGACTCCCTGGCAAAGGCTGCAGAATACTGAAAGAGTTGAGTATTTCCATTTTGTCAGCTAATAGTCACATGTCACTGGATTACAGATGAAATATTATTGGATTAAACTGTGCTATTAAAGAAGGTAAAACCGGAGAGGAGGTACCACAGGATGCTGATGGAATCCTTTGTCTTCAAAGAACCTGTGTAAGGATGGTTTTGACTTGTACAGTCAGGCAGGTTGGGAACTAACTTCAGGTTTCTTAACCTGCAGCAGTTTAGTTTCTAGTTTGGTTTTTGTTTTTGTTTTTTTTTTTTGAGAAAAAAAGAGCTAATAATCTCATCTGGAGGAAACCAGTGAGGTTGGGTGAAAGCCCCAGCTGTATGCTGGTCATCTCCAGTCACTCTGAATTTGTCTTTTAACTCCTTTTTGCCGCATGGCGAGGTAATTCCCTGCTCTGAAAATGCTGATTATCATCCTGATGCAACCTCACTGACTGGCACAGACACGTGATCAATGAAAGTTTGTTATTCTGATCATTATTACTTCATTATTGCCAATAATAAAAAATACTGCACAAGAGAGCATCTTTGCACTAATAATTTCCACACTCTGCATAGAGCAGTGGGGAACTTCTGGGGGCTCCTAGTGTCCAAATTCTAATCCAAAACTTGAAAAAAACACAGCATTTTCACTGTCCTTATCTTCCAAACAATGAGTTTTAATATAAAATGCTGTGAAGCTCTTCCAGGTGAAGGGCTGATTCAATCTTCACATTCCTGCTGAGCGCACCACAAGGACAGGAGGTCTTCATACACCTCTAATGCAGGCACCTCGTGCTTTGCCAAGGACTTAACAAACCTGTTTTCACATCCAGAGATGAGTTATGGGCGCTCTGCTATGTTTTGGTATCTAAGAGCTGTGGGTTTCGTCCCTTCTGTGTGTCTGTGGAGTACCCTTGTTGAAGAGACTTAGGGTGACTCCCCAAGGAGCAATGCTGCTCCCCAGCTCTTGCTCCAGGCCTACAGATGTGTTTCAGCACCTACAACCCTATAACCAACACCTACACAACCCTGGCCTTTCTAAATGTACTCTATTATTTCTAAGTGGACAGATTAAGAGGGAGCTACTAACCCTCCTTGCTTCTCCTGCAGCCACCCCAATCCCAGCTCTGGAGACCAGTAATGTGTTTTCTGGAGCTGGTGACATTCAGGTGATGCTGAGAGTGGTACCAGGCTGAGCTCACGAGGTTTGGGACACCCAAGGGTGCTCAGGATGTGGAGTTTCCCCCTGCCTTTCCCTGAGATGAGACGCGACAGCTCTTCCACCCACCTGGGCCTCGAGAGGGCAGCAGAGAAAAGCAGAGCATCCTTGGCTGGATGGAGCAGGAGCAGCTGCGTTTCAGTATCCAAACACACTTCTCTGTGAGGAGGGTAATTTAGAGCAATTACACCGATTATTATTGCTTTTCTAATTAGTGCTTTTCCTACAGAATTAGCTGAGTGTTTATTAGGAGCCGCTTGTTGCCAATAGCTTAACTGCTTCAGTACCAGTTTTTATCAAACACTAGAGGGACTTAATTTTTTATTTTTTTAATTTTTTTTTTTCCCTGTGTGTAACTGGTTTTGTTATCTGGTTTCACATAAAAGCCCCAATTAAATATTCATTTTGCTTTGTTACATATGGCATTAAATTTTCATGAGCTGTATGTTCTCCTTGAAATTTGGGGGGGAAGAGGGGGAAGAAGAGAGGGGTGAAGTAGCTGGCACTCTCTTAAAAGCAAGAGTGTGTGCATGTGTGTTTGCTTTAGTGATAGGGATGGAACTGGAAACAAAAAATAAAAGATATCAAAAAGAACAAAACAACAGGGGGGGGGGGAAAAAGCGCCTTTTCTCACCTACTGCAGAGAACCAGCCTTAAACCCACCAGTGAAGAGAAAGAAATGTCAAGACAGGTGGAGTTTCAGTTCCTGCCTTCTTGTGCTATGGCACTGAGGCTGATCCAAAGGTGAAAAGGTTTCCCTGGGGTGTGAGAAGGTGATTTTCACTCCCAGACCTTTTTCCACCATCCTAAGTGCCTTTGAGCAAGTTTCATGTGCCCGTAGCCCACTCAACCCTTCCTTGGTGCAGTCAGGGCATGGAACTGTACCTGGGAAGGGGTTACGTCTTAGTGATGCTGACGGAAAGTATTGAGATCAATGGTGCCTTGATCAGGGGACTAAAAAAAAAATTAGCAACAAATTAAGGAAAAAAAATCAGCCGCAAAATTAGCAACAATTAAACACTTATTCTCCTCTCTGACGAGGTGGGTAAGGATTTAAAGAGGTTGCATTTACCTTCCCTGGTGCATGAAATTTTAATTTACCGGTGGTTGATTTCTACCCCAGAGCTGTGGGGCCAGCTTGCCTGCTGCCATCCCCGTTTATAAGTTGTTTTGTTGGTCGGTTTTTTTTTTTAACCTGGGGTTAGCAGACCTGCATCCAGAGCAGGGCTTTGGGTTTTGCATCGAGGAGAAGATCCAGCAAAGCAAGTGGTTGTGTCCCCGAGGATTTTCCCAGCATCCCAACAGGCAGCTGACCAGAGAGGCTCAACACACCACATTTTTCTCCCCATCTTCACCCTGGGGACCCCCACAGATATATTTCAGGGAGGAATAGCAAAAAAAAAGTTTATACTGAAAGTACAAGTTTGTAAAATTACACTGTAATTTTGCAGGGTGAAAATTGAGTTAAAAAACAACCAAACAACCAAAATTCTAACTTGTTTTGCTTTGTTTTTCCTGCCAGGAAATTTAAATTATAACAGCAAAGACAAAACTGCATTTGAAGCAAATATCTTTCAATGTATCCTATAAAAAACCCAATTAAATACTTTCCCCGAAAATACAACTTGTTCTTAAGAGACCTTAGAGGTTTGAGGTTGGGTTGTTTGGTTTTTTTCATAGTGTGGAGGTTGGTTTGTTTGCTTGTTTTTTGTGTGTTTTCTTTTGTTGTTATGTTGTTATCCTTTGTCAAAGGGAAAGTATGTTTTGATTCATGTTTTGATCAATTCTCTTTGGTCAGTTCTCAAGTAGTGTCATGGCTTTGATGGGAATGGAGT
>JAOEGS010001528.1:0-17012 GCA_025447755.1 Corythornis vintsioides
TATATCTTTCCATGCTCCTAAAAAAAAATCTTGAATATATTACCTTTGCACCTTTTTCACCTTGTCTGCCTTCAGCACCAGTTGCTCCAGGAGGTCCCTGTAAAACAGGGAGACTGAGTTAATTATCTCAGTTTTCTAAAATATTACCAGTGGAAAAAAATCCCAGAGAGTTATTTCCAGTGTATTAACAAGTAGTAAATGCTAACAAAAGAACAGTTTATTTCTTGACATTTTATTCACAGGATAAAAATCCCAATCTGCCATATCAGCTCTTTTTCCCTTTAGAAAATTTTCTGGGTTCTTAGAACATCTAAAAGAATATACATCACCTAGCACCTCTGATGTGATGAGGTCAAAAACAAATAAATAGCTTGTGAAAAAAAAATAAATCAAAATGGGATACAAAAGCAAAATGAAAAGAACAATACTAATTTATATATTTTTTTCATAATCTTATAATTATTTACATAAAAATATGGTCATTCATTTGCTTTTGAAATTAATGAATCATTTGTTAAGGATAAAATGACTTCAGTTGTATGTGTGCCTTGAAAGATTTCATAGCTGTAATTTTCTGAAGAATATGTTCTCAAATCCATGCTACATTTGCACACACAATTACTTTGATTATTTCACATCATAACTACAGGTGCCATGGTATTTGCATTTCTGAAATGTTTTTTGTTGAGATCCAATCAGATGCAATATATCCCATCTGTTATGGGTGGGCTACAGCCTTTCTGTGTAATAAAGTGGGAGGTTGTAATTTGATTTCAAACAAACATGCTAATCACTAATATTCAGCCAAGCTATATTTCAATTCCAGTGATAAAATTGCTAATGTGATCATAATAATTCACAATATTTTTGTAAGTTGGTGGAGCAAATAGATTATTGTATAGAATAGATAAAACTAATCAGGCATGTCAGTTCACTCAAGCCAATTAAATAGAGTAATTTAACACATTTTATTAAATAGCTCTCAGCTTACATTTAATGATGTATTCCCTTTTTTTTTTAATGTGTAGAAACTGCATCTAATTGCTTCCTTCAGCAGGTCCAAAGGTTGATGCATCTACTACAGTTCTGCAAGTGGAACATTATTTACTGCTTTTGATTAGCTACATTTGTAAAATTTGTGAAGCTTCATAGACTTTTGAAATAATGAAATGCCTTCATCAGTTACAGAAATGGCTGCTTGTTAATTTTGTATGCAGAGAGGATGATTTAGGTTTGCACAAAAGCTACACTGAAATTATTTTATGTTGGAAGCTAAAGGTACCAAAGCAGAAACATTCTTCCTGCTTCCACCAGTGCCTGGGATAACTTGTTTTGTATAACTCTGAAAGTCACTCCTATTGGCTGAATTATCCAGCAGACAATGAGTTCTTCCCTAGCAGAGAGAGTTCACTTGGATTAAAATAAAAAGTGCATTTATACATAAGAGATGCATTATTCCCTATATATTTTTGTTCCCATGTTCTGTATTCTTTGCTGTTTCTATTTTCTCATTACTCCTATTAACTAAAAAAAAAAAAAAACAACCCAACCCTTTAAACATCATATGTGGTAAAACATGAGAAGTAGGTGAAATTATCTATAACAGTGTCTCAGAAAGAAACATACAAGAGAAGAGAAGAAATGACTTACTCTTTTTCCAGGTGGACCAGGTGGTCCAGCTTCACCTGAAGGACCTGGTGGACCCTGCAGTGGAAAATGGTAAGACCAGTGGTAACAAAGGATAAAGTTATTATCCTTACTAAATGCAAAAAGCAATCTGCAATACATTGGCCCATTTCAATGGACAGAAAGCATGTACCATAAATACACACTGAGTAACACAAGAGTTTTGCTTTATATCATCAGGTAAGCTAATCAAGATTTTTTGTATCATTCCTTTCTTATTCTTATTTTCAGTGCTCCTCAGCTGCTTCAGCACAGACCCATACACATAATTTCTTTCTACTTCTAAAAGAAATTGAGCTCTTGCTTCTTTTATCATATGGGCAGCTCTATCTGCAGGGAAATAAATAGATGCTTTTCAGCTTAATGGAAAAAGCATCCACTTCAAAAATAGTTTTAAGAGTATGGATGTATAGAAACCAGTGATTCAGCAAAAGATACTTTTTTAGCAGAGAACATGTAGCTGAAATAAAATGACAGAAACAACTCACAGGTTGCCCAGGATCACCATCTTCACCCTTCTCTCCACCAACACCATCTTGACCCTACAGAATTAATTGGAAAATAAACAAAACAACAAAAATCAGCTAAATTAAATAACTTCATTTTATATATGAATATAAGACCATTATTTTCTACAGAGCATTTTCCTAAGGACACTAGTTTTCAGAACTTTTAAAAGATTTCTAAACTCTTTTTAAGCCTTAAGAAAAATATGAACAGAAAGGCAACAGATCTTGCAGGTAAGATCTCATCTCCATGCAAGGAAGGGGCAGGGTTAACCAGAATTTAGTGCAAAACAAGACTAGGACCTAAAACTAAGTATACTTACAGCTGGACCAGGCTCCCCAGGGGGACCAGGATCTCCAGGAAAACCAACTGGGCCCTAGATAAATCAAGAATAAAACAAGAAATGTATCATCCATTGACAAGCAGGTAGCAATCATAACAAATATTTTATGAAGAACCATATAACAAATTTAGTTTAAATGTAAATATATATATATATAGTTTTATATGTAGCACAACTTCTGAAGTGCTTCACAGTGCTTTCTGTTAAAATTATTAAGCTCACTTACTGGATTACCCTTAGGCCCATCATCACCTGGAGGTCCTTTAGCACCTGGTGGTCCAGCTGCTCCAGGTGGACCAGCTTCACCTTTTTCTCCCCTTTCACCTTTTGGACCCTGTAGAAAACAAAACATTATGGCTCATGAATGGGAAATTAGAACCTCAGCCTTAGATTGGAAAAGCTGTGAATCACAGGTCAGGTGCCAACATCTGTACCCAGCTTGCACCAATCAGCTGTCTCCAGAGAGAAAACCATGCATGTTTGAGTTAATTCTCAAGTAATCTGATTAAATGCTTTCTGAAGTAAATGCTACCAGATACTTAGTTCATCACAATAAAGGTTCATAAGACAAACCCAAAATACTCACAGAAGTTCCAGATTCTCCAGGAGGTCCAGGGTTACCAGCTTCTCCAGGTTCACCCTGTAAATGAGTGAAGGTAAATTGATGAGTCATTAGAATATTTCTATTAATTTACTTAATGAATGCTTTTAGTACTTAATATCCATTTTATTCTGTGATAAAGCATTCATTATTTGAAAAATAATAAATAAAACCAGTGGACACTTCAGGTCAATAAGCATTAAGTATGCTTTCTGCAGAAAATAATGATCTTCATTTCCTTATCCTTTGCATGGGGTTTACTGAATGTGCACCATCATTAGTATTTTATTTTGTCCATGCCTATTAGCAATCAAATTAGACTTATGTAGCAATAGAGAATTAAATGTGGAATCTGCAAACAAATTAATACTGTTCAAGTTAGAAAATGTATCTAACAGAGTCCATGGTATAGACCCCTTCAAGAGGTGTCTCCATTGCAGGACTAACTAAATGAGCAACCTAAAGGTGCTAATTGTGCTAAAGTCTTGACTGACAAGCACTTGTGCTCTCAGAGAATAAGTTATTTTTCCTCCTTTCTGCCAAATATTTTAATAGATGATGATTTACATTTGATTTGTAATCCACTGTTTACTCTTCACATTGATAAATGCATCTTCATTTTATGATTTCATGCAACAAAAGATGGGCTTTCTCTGACATACTGACTTCTACTTGAGGACATCAGGGCACCACTGTGCTGGGGTCTCATAGCATGCCTGTTGGAACTGGGAGCTGCAGGCAGCCTGTATGAGCTCTGTGCATAGTAACTCCTCAATAAGCAGCCATGTGGAAGACAGCAAAATTGGAAGGGCTAGAAAATGTCAAGGTGTTCCCCTTAAAGGGCATCTGTGAAAGATGAGACCAATTAAAGATTCACCTCACATTATATTTCCAACTCTTTGCTCTGTTAAAAAAGACTTTAAGGAAGGAGTGCAGTGCCAGGCAAGTGTAGTGGTATTCTAACATCACACTTTTTCATACAAATCTAAACTCTGAGAGGCTCCAGGAAGGAAGCTCATGTTCTGCAGACACTCACTCTGCATTACCCATCCACTCTGCCAGCTTAACACATGCTGTGGAAGAATGGCACAGTACTCAGTGCACTTATCACAGATTCACCTAAATTAGACAGGCAAATTTATTTTATTAGGCTGTGTGGAAGAGAAATGTGAAGTTAATGTTACTTCTGTTTGCTCTTTGTGTTGGGGCCAGTTTTGAGAAGTCAGTAGGAACATACTGGATATTTAGAATATCTGCATGTTAGGCCTTTGATATCAGATAAGAAATAAACATGCATTGGTACATTTTATTTTTCAAATTTTTCTTAATTATAAGCATAATGAAGAGAATAATTTTAAGGTTGAAGATGGATTTAAGTGGTTCTAGTTGAATATGTCTTGATTTCTAGACAGCTTTGTGGAGGCTACAGGCATTAATAATGCAAGGCTACATGCACACTTGTACTGCAGATGTCTTTGAACATTTAGGCCTCTGTGTATACAGCAGACAAACAACAAGCTAGTTAAAAATACATGGCACTAAGTGGGACAAAATTTGTTTATAAGTTGAAATTAAAATGAAATAAAATTTCAATTTAATTTGAAAATAAAATGAAATTTAACAAATCTATTTCACTCCCCAACTGGAGTTGATGCCAACATTTTTTTCCAAACTTGACAACCATCAGTGCACTCCATTACCTGTCCTACTGTAGGTGTTTCCTGAAAGGGTTCTAGAAACCAAAGCATGCTGCCATAAAACATCAGGGAAAAATATGTGGGTAGAAGAGGAAAAGAGAAAACACATGTTTTATTTAAAAGGATGAACTGTCCTCCACTGTGGGAGCTCTTCCTGACAAAACAAGTCTTTATGATTTCTAAGCTTGCAGAACTCATTAAATGGAACTGAAATTAAGGAGGGTATTCTCACAAGAAAAAAAAACAACCAATAACTGGCATGTACTGAAAGTTAGGAAGAGGAAAGTAATTAGAATAAATAAAAACTTCCAAAATAATATGCTTGGAAACTTCTCTGTGTGAATGTGAGAATATGGGAAAGAAGTGAGTGGAAATAAAAATAACAACCAGTGAGAAACAGTCTGAATTTCATATTCTTGAATTAAATTTGGTGGCCTGATTATCACAAGCATGGATTCTAAATCACATGGAGGAGTCACAGTGAGAAACAAAGGAGTAAGGGGTTTGATAGAAGTCAATGTTTTTGCAAAATGACTATTTGGTCACAAAACAGTAAAAATTAGAGGTGTTTAAATCCAATGGCAAAATTCCTGTTGACTTCAATGAGCCACAATATTATACAAGGTGTTTATTTTTTTTTTTAAAGCACTGAATATAATGCCACTGCTAAAGGGAGAAAAAGGATGTTTTACGTTATTTTATTACATTATGTTGATCTAGTATTCTCCTTCACCACATCCCAGAACACTGATCCATGATTTATTTAATATACATAGAGAAAAAGCATTAAATATCTGATGTTTCTATTAAAATAATTGGTTATACTGATAAGAAGCTGGTGATTACTTTTGACATGACACTAATATAAATGAAGGGTTATTTAAAGAAAAGACATTTCAGGGAAAAAAACCAGCCACATAACAAAAATTATATAGTAGATGTTGACAATATTGAAGAGCAATGTAAGAAATATCTTATGAGAAACAAGAAGCTTGTGACATTTTGAGGATGAACTGCAGATTTTATTTGGTTTTTAATTATTATTAGTCATACAAATTATTCTGGGCAAATAATGGCAAATTCCTTATCTTGTGTAAAGAAATAATACAGTTTGAAAAAATCAGTTTGACACTGATAAAGAACAGAATTGTGGTGATTTTGATTGACCTGGTACTTGAGTACTGTAAATACATAGAACTGATGGATTTGAACCTAAAGGTATAATATGGTGCACTATGTCAAAAAGAATATTTTATTATTTTTTTATTATTAATGAAAGCAGAAGCTATGATTACTGAAGTGCTGAAGCTCAGTAATGGTTTATGAGGTGAAAAAAAATATCTGTGCATTCAATTATGTGATGGAAGAAAGGGGTAAAACTTGTTTCATATGCTGAAAAGTTATCAATACAGTGAACTTTCTAAAAAAATAGCAACACTGCCATTCCTGGGGATGTCTTCCCTAAGCTCCACTGACATCATGGAACACATATGATATTCTGTGGCAAAGATTTAAATACTCAAGAGCAGACTACATAGTTTCTCAGTAAGCTATTTTTACAGTGGCCTGGAATATATTTCTGTTCTGTTTCCTTCACCTTATGCTCCTTTCCAAATCCAATGTTAAAGTAAAAAATCTCTGTAATGTTACAGCAAATTGCTTTCAGGCTTGCAGTGATGATGGGAATGAGGTCATCTAGCTTCATAAAATAAACATAAATAAGAATTCAAAATACTCTCTTTAACTTTGTGTTTGCTCAGCATTATATTCAAATACTTCACAGAGAAATAAGCTTTTAAGTCTATTGCATATAATATCTTTAAGAAAAGGGAAGATGTATTTGATGTGTTTTTCAAAAGCCCCACTCAATAAACTGAAAATAGCAATGAAAATAATTCTGATGAATGACTATCATACAGCATTAGTCTTAAGTCAGGTTTTCAACTAGCACAAATCAACCTCAAACCTTTGACTTTGCTGCAACTCTATCTGCCTAAGTACTAGATATAATGTTTTATTTTCCTGGGAGGTTATTATCAACACTCACCTTTTCACCAACACCTCCAACTGAGCCGATTGAGCCTGGGGGACCTTGAGGACCCTGCAATGATAAAAATGTTACTTATCCCATATATAGTTATTGCACATATAGTAATATCAAAGACATTAATTATTACTGAATTACTGAGAGACAAAAAAAAAATTAATGAATTCTTACATCAGCTCCATTAGGACCCTGGGGACCTCTTGGACCTGGAGGGCCAGGCGGACCCTGTATGAGAGAGACAAGTGGATACAGTCACAATCAGAAAGAATAATTCAAGTGGGTTTTGTTTCTTTGTTTTTTTGCAAATGAAAAACCATCAACTCACTCTGTAGAGAGAGGACTTTTAATCTTCACAGTGCTACAAAAACAGCAAGGCCAGATTGCTGCCCACTGCATGAGTTCACAAGGTGACAGGGGATCCAGGCTATGTTTATACAGTACCTGAGCTGGAAATGACCTGATGCTCAAGACTCCTGAGGATTGCTTTCCTGAATCATATTTTCCCTGCAGGTTACCTGCATACCCATTCTACTGTGCAAAGGCCCTGGAGTAGCTTATATGTCTGATAACAGCCATGTGACTGCACCATGGTGCCTACACATGGGCATTAATAAAGCATCCAGGCTTGGCATAGGGTGTTAGAGGCAAATTTATACTGTAGATAGCTTGCATTTCAGTCAGAACTAGCCCAGAAGGCATTCTGTCAACAGTATAAAAAGTTGGAAAATGTAGTGCCAAGGTCAGCCAGAGAAACAAAGTAAACATAGCCAAGTGGTGTTTACCATCTTTTGGTCTGCAATTACCTGAAGCTAAGGTACAATGCCCTGAATTTCAGAAAAGCAACTCCAAACTTTCTGGTGCAGTGGTCTCTCCTTTTTTCTTCCTTTCCAGAACGTGCTTAGCAATGTCCTGTCTCAGACACATAGCATCTGCTTTGCTACTTACTTTTCAGAATGTTAAAGTTACATCAATCTTGATAGTAAAGATGAGATAGATGGGGGAAAGCAAAGTAAATCCCAAGAGAGCTTATATTACACAAAATGGTTCATACTCAGGCACCAAATTCATGAGTATACCATCAAATTGCAAGCTACAGATAAAAGACAGTAATACATGGATTATTTTTATGTCCTCCAGAGTGACCAATGGGGAAGAAGACTTACCATTGGGCCTACATCACCATTTTCACCCTTTTCACCTGGAGGTCCAGGCAGACCCTAAAATGCATGGAAGAGGTAAGAAAAGTATTAATAGTGTACCTGGAATGATGAGTTATTGATCAATATGAAACAATACATATTGGAAACTTGAGAACTTGCAGGGAGGGGGTAAACCAAGAAAACAAAACTTATTTGCATTAAAATGAGGGGAAAAAAAAATAGTTCCTTATAGTACAGCAAATGTATAGGTAGTCTGAGGATGCTTAAAAATAGTGAGGCAGACAATTATTTTTCTTTTTAAAAGCTGAAATGCTAGGGTGGCTGATTTAAAAACTGCTGTTGTTTTCCCAGTCCCAGGTAGGCATCTGGATACCTTGATTTATTCTATGATACCTCTATCTGTAAAGAAAAGATGATGAGTGCAGCACAACAATGTGGTGTGCAAAGATGCCTAAACTATCTGAGTATCAGGAGCTGTACAACTGCCTGAAGGAGATGTCCAGTGGAGGTAATAAACCTGCTGAGAGGCACTGCACTGTGTTATATAAACACATCCTTAGAAGCAAAGTGTCCAAGTTTGACTAGTAGTAAGCACTAAGAGAAGGAGACTGTAGCTGATGCTAATATGATAACTAGGATAAAATTATCACAGCTAGAAGCACTGCTGCCACTAAACTGGGTGTTCCTAAATGTAGGATCAAAGCTTGTCAAGATCCCCTGAAGCAGCCAACAGCATTACATTACATTAAGATCTGGTTCTAAGTTTCACCTTCTGAGTTCTGCTACTTTCAAAAGAATGTTCTCAAACTTCAGCTAATCAGATGATTGGAAAATGGCAATCTTTGCTACAAAGCTCTATAAAAAAAGTTCAAAGTATAAATTTATAATTTTTTACTTCTAAATTTGAAGTATAATTTATATTTTATAAATATAAATATGTAACAGAATTTTTAGAAGTATAGGCTAAGGTTCAGCCTAGTGAAAAAGATGAGTCAGTTCACATATGGTGGATGGAAAGGAGACATGCTGTTTAACATAGTCAAGGCTATTGCTATTTTCCATTTTTTAAAAGAGAGCATATATGAGAGTATATATTATAGCTTAATGCATTGATTAGAAATAGTTTCAAAGAATCTATAAAGTAATTAATTATGGATTTAAATTCTAAAGCCCTTGGTAACCAGGAATTCAGTTTCAGAACATCCTGCTATGGGAACTTTTAGTTCTTATTAACTGATGCTGTAATTTATTTAACAGAAAGCAATAGTAATTCAGTTTCTGACAGTAATCAGGGTTCTTACAGGTGGAGGGTAGAATAAGAAAAATTTACCTGTAAGCCAATAGGGCCTGGAGGGCCTGGGAAGCCTCGAGGACCTTCATCACCTTTTTGCCCAAACATCCCTTGTTGACCTCTTGGGCCTGGCTCCCCATCACCTCCCTATTTGGAACCAGCAAAAAGCAAAAACATCACAGGTCTGAGAATAACAGGAAAAGCTCCACAGAAATTACTGGAAAACAAATAGCAGAGGGCTCAGAATCACTCCTAATGCCTTTACAAATGCATGGAGATCACCTTACTTGAATGAATTCTGGTACACAGATACCAGTATATGCCCTGGTTTAATGTAGGTAAAATAATAGTGATTTGAAATGTGTTTCTGAGTAAGGAGCATGCAGTTCAAAGAACTTCTCAGTATCATCTGAGTAATGGCAAGATTGAGGTTTGCCCTGAATAAGCTACTTACAGCTATACCAGGGGCTCCAACAGGACCCTGGAGACCTGGTGGACCCGGAGGACCCTGAAACAAACAAACATTAAAGAGGAAAAAACAGTGATTATGGCATCTGGAATGAGATTAAAAGCAAATAGAAAGACAATCCCATCTGCACAATTAAGGTCTATTAAACTTGACAACTTTTCTATGTCGAGAATGTTAGAATCATTCACAAGTCTTTTCCATTCAGTACAATCATTATTTCTCTCAGAAAACTCAGATTTGCACACCTATAATAGAATTAATACTGGCAATTACTGAAAGCACATTAGAATTGTTTTGAATAAACTGCTCTTGGAGAGCAGTTGTGCTCTCCAAGAATTACATATTCTTTAAAAACTATATATTAGTAGATTTCTCTGCTGAGTCTTCATATTCCTCATCTTTATGGCTAAGAAGCCTAAGCTGGATATGTTCACATAAATCAGTAAGTTAAGTTAAACACAGTAAGAAAATGTATGTTTATTCATGGTCTCTCACAGTTCAAATGTAGAATGAAAGAACTAATACATGAAAGGTGCTTAGGAATAGAGTTCACCTGTCTGTTTAAAAATTACCCTGTAAACTCCAGGAATATGAGAAATATATGCATGGGTCTGGAAGTACAAACACCTAGGGTTGAATTAAAACTCATGTCTTGATTTCAGCCAGAACTGAACTGATTTGAAGTGATTTAACTTTTCAGCTCAATCTCTTCTAATGAACTGCACTTTCTGAGGTTAATGGTTTTTTTTGCACAGCTTCTGCTTCTAGAAGTGATAACTCTAGGTGTTTATCATTACTACCAAGGGTTGGCATGCAGAAAGGCTCTTGCTTCTACTTGCTCTTACAGAAATCAAGGTCACAGATAAATCTTGTGTACAATGTTGGGGTGTCATAAAAGGTTACAGCTCTAGAGGAGCAGGCAGGACAGATGACCCTAAATTGACCAGTGAAGTATTGCATCCCATGTCTGTCAAATTCAGTATAAAGCTAAGGGATCATGAAGGTCAAGCTAATTTCTTCAGTGGCTGTCATCTGAGGAGCACTCTGTCCATTCTCTTTGATCCCAATTTGTGTATTCCTGAATCCAATTCCAGAATCCAGCTCCTAAACCCCTTTTCTGTCTGCCACTGAGCCCAGTCTGGGACTTCCCCAGTGCTCAGCACCATCAGTGGGGACAGGGATGTAATTGCCTTCAGGGAGTTAGGTTCAATATTGGGTTTGTATATGTGTAATTTTATGGGTATTGTTTCCATTAGAAAGGGTTACTAGAGAGCATCTGCCATTTCCCTAGTAGGCAGCCCAGCCCTAACCCTTGACAACTCAGCATTATTTTGAAGACACATTTTCTAAGTGTCTCTTTGTTTCTGTTCATTGATGTAGCAAGGCTACCTGCATACTCCATGCATGAATACTTTTGATTTTTAAAGAACATAATGGACAAAGACATTTTCTACTCACGTTTTCTCCCTTGTCGCCTTTACTGCCTTTCTGACCTGGTTCACCAATTTCACCCTGAAATTGAAAGTTAAAAGTTACAACTTCTTGTTTGAAATGGTCTCCTTCACACTTAGCTGAAGTCTACATCACACTATCTTGAAATGTTCTGTTAGATATGATTATTCTGTTTTATGCTGCTTTTTCAAGTGTAAAAGCCTAAGGGGGGCAATTGTGTATTGATCAATAGTATGTCATATTCATCCAAATATTGACTGCTGTACTGCAAAGAGCACCAAGACTTGGCTTTTAAGTATTGTGCTTAGAGTTCTAAATAAAGGAAATGGTGTTCCTTATGTCACCTTCCAGATGAACTTCTAATGAAAGCACCCTGATTTAGATTTACCTGTATGTGATGGAAGAACTGCTGCTCATTACAGTGTACAATGCTTCAAAACTTCAGAATTATTCAAATTAACAGGAAACACATGAGAAAAAGTTATTTCTTTATGCAATAACCAAAGATGATTAAACAAAATTACAGAAAATATTCTCTGTGGGATAAATAACACACTTCAAAAACCTCAAAGTCTTTAGCTTCACCCTGTGCTAAGACAACAGTGCTGGATCAAGCAAACAGGCAAGATGAGCCTGAAGGGTGTTGTATCCTAAATTCTGCTAGAAGTCAACAAATGTCTCTGCTGCAAATGTATTGCTTTGACATCCTCAACATATCAAAGTGGTTCCAAATACATTACTGAGAACATTTTACCTTACACTTTCAGCAAACCAGGGTTCTAAAATAAGCAAAAATAAGTTTTGCCATCACCTGCCTTGATTTATTTTGCTCATTTTAATGGTGTTTCTTTGCCAGGATAAATGTTAGTCTGCTAGCTCTTGAACACAAAGCCCATTGCATCTGTCTCTCAGGCATCTGATTATAGAAGGTTGTTTTTAGTTTTTCTGCAGTGGGTGGAGGGAGCTTGGAGGAGGCAGAGGTAAGAGTTGCTTTATTGTCATATTTATTGTTATGAAAGCTACAACCCCAGAACTGTACTGACAGATCTCATGGATGCACTAATACCAATTTTAATTATTCACCTTGTCACCATCTTCTCCAGGAGAACCACTAGGACCAGCAGGACCAGGAAGTCCCACAGGACCCTGTACTCCATCACGTCCAGCTGGACCTTGAGGACCTTTTTCACCCTGGTTTTGAAAAAAATGAAGTGATGGACATTAGCACAGGAGGTCATCATAGAAGATTAATGAAGATTTCAGTACAGGGCATCACATTATGAATATCAAACAAAATCCCAACCATCCAAAAGCACACAACAGAAAGGAAACTATAAAAGGAAGAGAATGTATCTGCAAATTATCCTAAGTAGTAGTGGAAGCTGATGACAAATACACTTGTATACTAATGCAGAGTGGCTGGATACTAAGTTTTAATGAAGGACTGAATTGAGAAACTCACTCTAAACACTTTATTCACTCCCTGCTGTGATAATAACAGGTTTAACCCTCCTTCTGTGTTAGAGGTTATGACAATAAATGTTTTACTCCACTGTAAATATAAAAGGAGTAGGTTGGGTATTCTGAGGATATGTTTAATAGGCAAATACTATAATGGAAAAAAAAAAGTAACATTCTGGAATAAGCAGCCTGTGCTGTGATAGTTTTAATGTGACTCTGTGATTACTTACAGGAGCACCCTTCTCCCCTGCAGGGCCTGGAGGACCCTGAGGTCCAGGACGACCTGGTAGACCAATTGGGCCAGCAGTGCCTGCTGCTCCACGTTCCCCTGGTGAACCCTGGAAAGAAATTAAAAAAAGCAAAGAGAAAACTGATATATCCCTACAACTGTTGGTGGTTTTCATCACCTAGGGCAACGAAGAAGACACCCATTCTTCAGTAAGATTCCAGCTGGTAGAAGGGTGCACATTCAGCATGTATGCAAGTAAACAAAAAGGCTGAAAGAGCTACCCTGAAGTTGATACTCAATAGTTCTTATTCAATTCTAATTATTGTTTGTCAGAAATACTGATTCCTCTAACTGTTTATCATAGTGGCAGTATGCTTCAAACTGTTTGCAAGAACTTTTTTCCCTGTTGTTTGCTATACAGTAGTATTTATCCAGCTTTTCAGCTTGACATCTACAAGATATTTGGTAACAATTTTTTGATAATTTTACTTTTCCAACTGTTATATAGGAAGTGGGGTGTTTCATCATGCAATGGCTAAATAACAGATGTTGTAACCTATTGTAATCTTTAAGCAAGATCAAATTTTCTGACTCCTGGAACACTGGAATTTTAAGATATTTTTCACCTGTGAGGGCCCAATTGTTTTGCTTTCATTCATGACATGCCTTTCCTGGACTGACCTCATTAGCATAACTGGTGTTAATTCCATAATAAGCTGGTTTTCTCTACAGATAACTGTGGCAGAAGAGAATGCTGAATGGTTTCTCTAAATATTTTTTTTTTCAAGTTATTGCAGTAAGATCTAATTTTGCATGAGTTCAAAAAAAGCATTTCTGCAGGAAATCAGATGACTTTATTCTTACAGGTGTTGTTTTTTCTTTAAGTTTGGATGGATGCCTATGTTTCAGTCCTATTTTTGTTATTTTAGGTCCTAAGGTTTAACAAGAAAAATTCACTACCCTGCAGCCATACTGCCATGGTCTCTAATCTTGTCAGCTCTCATAAGCTAAATGATTTTAGGTCATCCCATCAGTAGGATGCAAGAATAGAGAGGAAAAATAATCCAAGTAACTCATAAATCTTTCCAATGTCTGTCAGTTTCCTCTAATAGTGGCCATAATTTTTAGTAGCTCTTTTTACTATGCCAACTTTTAACATGAATCTGTGCATCATTTGTATTTGCTATACCTACATTTTCAAAAGTTATGAACAAGAAGTAAGTCTTCTGTTTCAAGGATCCTCTAATTTCTCTGTGAGAATGGCCTCTGATCAAAGCAGAACACATTAAATTATAGTCACAACTCAGAAAAGCATTTTAGGCAGCTTCTTAAATCTGTTCTCTTTTTCTGTGTTGGGGTGGTTTGGATATTTTGGTTGTTTTGGATTTTTTTTTTTGGTCAGTCTCCCACTGTGTATCAATTCCCTTATATTCCTAACATCCTCATTAACCTGTGGTCTTGCAGTGGTAGTCAGAGACTGGATTAACTTGGAGTTTTAAAAGATTTTCTACAGAATGCAGGTGTCAAGCTTTGTCTTGTATTTCTCTTATACAGACTGTAAACTTGGTTTTATCTCAATTTCTGTGCAGAGATATGTAAGTATATCTATCATGTCCATTACATAGTAATAGCAGTACTTTTTAATGATGCTTAACAAAATGCTCAACAAGGAAAGCTCTCCATGACTGGAAAATATTCTCAGGCAGAGGAAAATATGTGTAGCTCAGTATTGATAATTGGGTAGCCTACAGCTGGATTATTCTGAGACCAATTTGAGCATCCTTTTCCTAAATGAGCAAATGAAAAATGACATTCCAAAGAGCTTTCTCTCATCAGCATTCAGCACAGTAGTATGAGAAGGGAAGAAAACAAACAGAAGGCAAACACAGCAGATAAAAGAGAACTGTTAAAAAATACCAAACAAACTGATGACAACAAAAAAACCAAACCAAAACAAACAGGAAAAAAACCCCAACTTGCTGTGGAGTGCATTCATGCATCTCTTTCTTTTGTCCAAACCCTTCTAAGCACAATAATTGGCATGCATAGTATTTGGAGAGGTCCCTTGTTTAGTGTGCTTGCAGATGCATGCACTAGCCATGGAAAGCTTCTAATTGACTATATATGCTAGTTAGAAGCAATTGGCAGGGAACTAGAGGAAAATCATCCAATGGCATGAATTCTCTCCCTATTATAAATGGCAAATGAGCACTCCATTATAATCCCAGTTCTGCATGTCCCCTCTGTTGGCTAAAAATACCTGGGAAAATATTTCAGGACTATTTGATGCTCACAATCTGCTATGAGCTACTGCCATTTAATTGTGGTCCTTGCAGATGCACAGAAATCCAGTAGAGATCTTGTTTTTCAATTTAAAAACACCTTCCAGACAACAATTTAGCAATTAAAGATGGAATAGAAAAAAAACCTCACTGAAGCCTTCTGGAATACTCTCAGGGCAGCTGAGAGTGCTGTTTGCACTACAGTGCATTAAAAAATAAATAAAATTTTGCTCTTCAAACTCTTTTTCCATTCCTGTCACAATTCCTGTTACCACTACCTCTGTCCCTCAAAAACAGGAAAAACAATTTGCAAAAATTTCTGAGCTTCCTAAGGGATTCTTTTTGTTACTTCAGCAGAAAGTGGGACCCCAAGAGGGATGGATATATAAACTGAAGGAGCAGTTGGTACTGTACTCCTGACACCCATACTCTGTATTTCTGGACTACAAAACAATCACAGTCTGGCACTGAAATTCCCATTAGTTGGCAGGTATTAGAAGCATTCCTGGAATTTCTAGTTTAGTTTCACATGGAAGGAATACTGTTGAACTCTGAGAGCAACATGATTTAAATCAAAGGCTGGTAAATGGGGATGATTAATTGAGATTAATCTCAAAAAGTCTCTGATGCTTTGAACTAGAACACTAATTTATATACACCCTGTAAGTATTAGAAGAATATGGCTCACCTGAATTGAAATTCAAACACATGCTTCACAATATGGACAACCACCACTGAACAAGATGCATGCATTTGCCTTACAGCCTTATGTGCTGCATATTTCTGAGAAACCAGGATAGCAGTGGAGTAGCTACTGTGTGGGCATTCTGGTTGGGAAAACAGGGGGTGTTAAATGTCAGGTATGCTTGTGCTGTCTGCTCTGTGCATGCTCTGAAGAGTTCTGCTTCATTGCATCTGAACTATCTGCTGGAGAGGTTAGTCTGGCCTGAAGGCCTTCTTTAGCAAAAAAAAAGTCAAGATATGACCTTTAGATTGAAGAGACTATTCAGGTCTTTGCTTTCTTGAATTTGATTCATATTTTCTTCTAACAGTTCAGGGGTTCCAGATAGGATGGGATGGTATCCCTTTTGACTCTCCCTAGTCCATTCCATTCCTAGCTAGGAATGAATTTTAAGAATTCAGGTAGCAAGTATTAAGAAATTGAAATGTAAAGCTTGTAAGTATGCTAAATCAGATCTTTTCCAATAATGTAGAAATAATCCAAAACCAAGAACCTTTATATTACACTGTGATTTTTCCCTCCTTGTTTAATCCATTCTAATCTCAATATGAATTGCAGGGACATGAGAGAGCTCTATTGTTGAAATACATGAAATTTCAATTCCTCCTTTACATTTTGTGTAACAGGAATAGCTGTGCTGATTTGTGTTCAGTTGCACTGAATGAAAGAAGTAAGTTGACAAGATGACTGTCAAAATCTATGCAATTCACATTTGGAAATAGCTGTACCATGTTTTGAATGCCACTGCATCCTTCTAGAACTGCCTTGCAGAAAAAATGACAACACAGAATAGGTAACTTGGAACATATCCTACTTCAAGTATCTTTCAGTGGATAACTACCAGAAATGAACATGAAAGAAGAATAATAGATATAAATAATGTAAGTCCAAACATGAAACAAAAAACTAAATGCAAACAACTGTTGAGCACAGGACCATCTAGAAAATGCCTAGTCACACCACTCTGTTTTTGAAGAATAAGTACATTTTCTATCATAATAATAAAGTAAATAAATGGATTATAAATAAATATATATACATAAAA
>JAOEGS010001528.1:19796-36751 GCA_025447755.1 Corythornis vintsioides
ATAGTTGGAAAAATACATTTTTATGCCTATGTTGAGCTTAAAATTTGAATGCTATACATCTGTCTGTGGTTTTAGACTGTGTTAGTGAGAACAACACAGCATGTAAAAAAAAAAGTATTATTATGTAATACAGTTTATATTTCTAGAAAATGATTATGTTTACTTACAATGGGGCCAGGTGGGCCCTGTGGGCCTTCCCCACCTTTTAGACCAGCTGGACCCTAAAAACAAAATAATAATTAAAAAAAAAAGCTTATTTCATACAGGAAAGTTCAAGTTATTCTTGTAATATATGTAATAGGAGGAATGTAAAAATCCAAAGATAATAAATAAAATCATTTATACTTCTATAGGTAATGATATTTAACAATGTTGGATGCTTGATATCTGTTCTTTTGCAGCCATTTTTAAGCACAGTAGAAATTTCTATGAAATAAAATTCCACTGTTTCTTGTATTTAGAAATTGTTCTAGTATTTGCATCATACCTGACCACCAGGAAGGCCTCTCTCTCCAGGAAAACCACGAAGACCTGCTGGTCCATCCTTCCCAGGAATGCCTTGAGGGCCTGGGTCACCCTTTGAAACATTGGAAATGGAAGATTGAATACAATTATATAGTAACTAGGTTTGAAATATTTATCATGTGATCCAATGGTGGCCAACAAGTAAGCAAATAGTTAAATTTGGTCAGTGAAATTCTGCCTTGTAGCCAGTACTCCACATCCTGCTTTAAGTGCAAATGGACTATTTTCCACCCTGGTGTGAAAATGTGTTTCCATAAGGAATGTGTAGTATATACAAATGGTTATTTTAGTTTTTATTACAAAAGTACTAATTACTGGCTCAAGAGAATTCTCATTATTTAAATTGAAGCAGACATATTTGTAAAATTAGAATCTTCCAGTCTTCAAAATCCTTCTGGGTGAATTGTGCCAAATTAGATTTTATATTGTATGTTCTGATTTTCTCTGCATGTTTTGAAATATGAAAACTGTCAGCAATTTACCTTCCAATTTGTTCCCCAAAGCCACATCCTACCTTAGCACCTTCCTTTCCTGCAGCACCTGGGAGGCCTTGTTCACCTGGTGGACCAGGAGGACCTGGATGACCTCTTTCACCAATTGGGCCAGTCTCACCAGTAGGACCCTAAATACAAAAGTAAAAGTTCAGTCACCTCAAGGTATTGAATGTTTTGGTGAGTGGGGGGTGGGGTGGAGATGAGCAGGTTTTTAATATCCAGCTTTTGTTATCTGTTAGAAAGCAGTACTGCCATATTTTAGCAGACATTCCTCACCTTCCCTCCAGGCAAAGCTGACTTACAGAATATCTTTGTCCTATAAAATAAATCTTGCATTGCATTCTGCCTGCAGACACATCTGTACAGCTTCCAAAGAGTGAAATTCTGACCTTGTTTTTTAAGCACTGAAGCTTTAAAACACAGTGTGTATCCACATTTGAGAGGAGGTTACAAAGAGGATGCAGGAGGAAAATCCATGTACTACACTTGTCTTGAAACACTCTGCTCTTGTTTTTCTGAATATGAATTTGAATGTAAGAGAGTTGAAAGATATCTCTTCATATTCACTATCAGAAATTTTTTACTGAAGGATTTAACTAGAAAAGCTCATACCATCCAAATACTTGATTTGGCTGCAAATGTGTAAAATTAGATCAAATTAAATTTTGATTGTGAATCTCTCTACAATCTGCCTGAAGCTTGGCCTCTGACAAGAAAGTGACATGTTATATTGTTCCTTCTAAACTCTTTCCTGGTAGAGAACTATATCTTCTTGAATTCTAAAATTGTTATGCATCATGTGTTACAAAAGTTAATATAATCATCATTATGGTATTTTTACTACAACAAAAGCAATTGATTTAGCCATAATATAACCACTAAATATTGGGCTTATGAAGTTATCAATGAAACTAAATGATTTACCTGAGGGCCAACAACACCACCAGGACCAGGAGGACCAGTTTTCCCTTGAAAACCCTGTGAAATAATTATAGAATACTATGTTACTCAAGACAAGATATAGAAGAGCAAAATTCATATTTGTGCTGAAAAGGAGAAAGAGAAATTCCATGTCACACATTCCTTCTTTTCCAGGAATAAAAATGAGAAATCTTGTGTTTCTAAGTGTACACTTTGAAGTGAAATACTGATTAATGTTTCTTGTTTCTCTCTAGGTGAACTTGATTAGGTGAATCTGAATGCATAAGTGATGCAGCTAAAAGACATCTGAAAATACATTTTTACATATATACATTATGGATCATAAAGCCAGACATACAAATGCTTTTTAAAGACAGCCACAGATTGTGAATTAAGTTGGAGGTGGATTAAAGGGAAAGTTAGAAAGAAAATAAAAACAAATAGACATCTAGGGAAGATGAAGGTTATATAGAGATGGTAGAAAAGGCAGCATGAATGCCACTAAAATATGAAGTTAATGAGAAATTGATATGATGATAAAAATCTGGAAGCAGAGAATAGAATGAAAATGATATGAGGACAGTTTTTAGAACACTGGAAAATTTTGCAGAACTTTCATTTTCTAAGCAGTGGTCTCATACATGTTTTTAAGTAATTAATTAGCTTCCTTTTCTTTTTTTTTCCCTGTGGAAGACAATTTAGTAAAACTCAATTTATCAGAAAACAGTGCTAATGAAAAGCTGCATTTGCTCCTAAATTACACAAGTTTTCATCAGTCTACCCCTACTAAACCCCAAAGAGATGTAAAATTAGAACTGTGGTATTGAGTGAGCTCAGAGGGACCTGTTCCACACATCACACAGTAGCAGAGTCCATGGTTTCACTGCATTTTGCATCTTTAATTTCTAGTCATTAGTAAAATAAATCATAAAATCAGAGAATGGTTGAGGCTGGAAGGTACCTGGAGATCATTTCTCATGAGTAACCTACCAACCATAGGAAAAGTGCAGTTTTCTCTTTAGTCCCAGCCTCCTCCCTCTCTCTCTATGGTCTCTGTTTCTTTAGTTATGATCACAAAATCATCATCTTTGGAGGTTTAAAACACTAAGACAACAGAATTCATTTACTTACAGTCTCACCCCTCTGTCCTGGGTGCCCAGGCAAGCCATCTTTTCCAGGTGGCCCCTGAAATTGTTAAAAACCATATATCAATGGCCATCCTTAATTCTGGAAAAAAACCCCCATGCAATTAGCTCTTAGCTCATTTCTGCTACTAATAATTGTCTCCTTCCCTTTCAGTTTTTCCTCAGTGAATCAACTGTTAGAAGAAAATATACACCAGAAAGGTAATATTTTGCCTAGACTCTGCTGCATGGTCATTGATATTAACATAGTAGATTTGCAGTTTAGTATATATGTTGAATTTATATAAGCTGCACCAATGATAATTTTGAATACATGAGTTCTTAGCCTTAAAACTCAAGAAGCAAATTTGCAATCTAAACATAAACCATCTCTTAAATAAATCTTCAGAATTTGCTTCAAAAGGACTCTATGAAAAATAACATTCCTGTTGTTGAACATAATTAATTAAAAAGATACTTACTGGAGGTCCCTTTGGTCCAGGGAATCCAACAGGTCCCTGAGGCCCTTGTGGTCCCTAGTGTAAAGACAACCAAACAAGTAAACTTTTATTCTGGGTGCCATGACACTGAACAGAACAGTTTGGTTCAATTATAAAATATATGAACTCTGTAGATAATGTCTGGTTCTAAGTATAAAGCCTCAACTCCATTGCCATAAACACTGGTTTATTTTTTTATTTATATAATGTCTGCATCTGACTCTTCAAAATATGCATAGTAAAGTAGAAATCAACTGTGCATAAGAAATGTTGTTTTCTATGTTGCTTAAAAAATGGAATTGTCTGGTGGTCTTTTTCAGTCCAACATTCATCTTTGGCAGTTCTTACAGTCACAGTATTTCTAGCCAGTACAACAGCACAAACTTCCCAACAGAATAAACTTTCCAGAGTTACAAGGATTAAATACAACATTTTTGCTATCATGAAAAAGAGCTGACATAGATGAAAAAAAAAAACCAAACCATGACACATGAGCATTTTATTGCTATAGTTTTGTATACATGTGGAGAGAGAAAATGTTCATGCAACATGGTTTTACAAATGTAGTTATTAAATATGATTGGTGAGTTAGTGCATTGTGTATGTATATTTTTTTATGGCTTTTTTTTTTGTTTGTGGGTTGTTGGGTTTTTTTTGTTCTGCTGTCTCTGGGAACAAATTATCTTTCCTCATTTGCTTAGGAGGTGTAACATAAATCATAAAGTTTCTCTCAAAATGGAGGAGTTTTATAGCAGAAAACTATTAAAATTGACTCAGCTACTGTGAAAAATATAAGAAAGAAATTGGCCTCTCTCTGGAATAGTGTTATAAGAGCACAATTCAAAGTTTTACTGTTATTTGCACCTTCTTTCTAATAAATTCCCACAGTACTTCAATCCTTACCTTTTGAGGCTTTTTAAGGAAAGATTTGCATTTTTTTTTTTATTCACAATTTGGCTTACAGATTTCAAACCACTGCACTGATGGATTGTGTGAGAAAAAGCATTAGAATACTAACAGCATGTTTTCAAAATTACATTTACATTTTTGCCATTAAATTTCATGTTAACATTAGCTATTGAGGGTAGATATTTTTAATGTTTACATGTTTGCTACCTGAAGTAGTCCCAGAAGAGTAGAAATGACAGTTGTATTTTTTAGTTGATGTTCACCCTTACTGGGAAGCACAAAAACACCTCACACTTGTATTACACAAGTCATGGGATGTGGTGCTCTGCAATTCTTCATCTCTTTGCTCTGATCTCTCCAGGGATGCCTTCATCTTGGATTCACCTCATTGTTTCAGACCCCTCAGCTATCCTCCTCCTAACCCCCTGCAGCTGTCAGCAAACTCCTCCTCCTGGATGATCTGCTCTTCCTCTCCAGGTAGGCTACTTCTGATGTTCCTCTCAGTGTAAACCAGTTCTTTTCTTGGACTATGCCTAGTTCTCTACATCCAGCATCTTATTTAACTCTGTCCTCTCCCAAAGCCCACTTTCCTACCCCTGTGTCTCTCTTAATTGCCACATCATTCCCAAATTTTCCACTTACTCCTGCTGTCCATGTTCCATGTGGTACATGGTCTTTTGCTTGATATAGAGGTACTTTCAACTTCTTACTGCAGAATCCCTTGGAGTGTTGCCTTCCATGGGTACTGGCAACAGTCTAATCTTCCAGTCCTCAACTTTCCTTCTGTTCTATCCTACTGCTAAGGATAAACCAAATGAAATTAACCTTAACTGCTTTCTGCAGACACACAAACTGAACATTTGAGATTTCTCAAACACACTCATGCCATGATCTTTTTTATCATCAGTTTTAGGGATGTCCTTATCTCCAGTAATCAACTTGATCAAACCACATGGTCTGATCCTATGGCTTTTTTTTTCCTTTTTTCATTTTAATTCTAGCAAAACCAGTTTGCTGTTGTTCTGAAGGTAATGTTACAACAAATGTGGATGTATTCAGCAAGAAAATAGTGTAACAGTGACATTATGGAATAGGGAGAGATGCACAAAGAGCTGTTTTCTGAAGAGTTCTGGAGACCACTGGGACTTCAGGGTGTATACTGGGAAGGATTTCTACTTTCTCTACATGAAAAAGGTTAGTAGTTGAACGAAATGTGAGTACAAAAGAGAAGTTACTTATGCTTTGCAAAAAGATTTTACACTTAAACTATCTAAATTGGTTTGCAAGCACTGCTATTACAGATCTGATTTATTAACATTGTTTTTCTGCATACTGCTGTGCAATGGTCTGACTGTATATTGGATTTGAGTATAGACTGGTAAGAAAATAGCAAGCAGAAAATTTTATTTTAGCAAGCACAATAGGATTTCTCAGTCATGCAGAACGGAGGTTGAAGGGAAATCTTAGCTGATCTAAACAACAAAAAAAATCAGTTTCTTCATCAAAAACCATCTGAAGGTGGCTTGAGTGATTTGCAAATCCAATAAAGAAGCAGTGATCTACAATAAATGAGGCATTCTTAGGAGAGTAAGTGGTAAGTACATCTATATTTTGCATGGATATATATATAAAATACATGGATATAATACAAAGATTGTATGTATTCTCTATGTCCTGCTTGTGCAATACTGGGCTCTGAATGAAGCTTTCAGCAAATTTCAGCTGCCCTAATCATAACTTTATGAAGAGAATAATTGGAATTGAGGATTAGTTAGTTCTGGTTGAAGAAGAGTAAAGACATGAGAGGGAGAACTACAAGTAAAGCAACCCTCCCATCCTCAAATGTAATATATAAATAATACATAAATAGCTTTCACATACCCTTTCACCTGGTGGGCCAGGAGGACCATCATTGCCTGAAGTACCCTAGAAAGGGAAAATAATACATTCAAAGATTAGACCTCTATTTCTTTTGAAAGAAACAGCCTGTAGCTGATACAAGTGTCCAATTACCTTTGGACCTGGTTTGCCAGTGGGACCTCTGGGACCTCTTGACCCTCTTGGACCCTGTCAATTCAACACAAATGCACTTGATGACAATTATTGGATACTATAATAAAATAAAAATAATTCTTCATAGTATAATGGAGTCAATTAATATAGGAAATCCTGTAAATTGCAAAGCAAAAGTACATACTGTTGGTCCACGCTGTCCCCTGGGGCCTGGTTTGCCATGTAATCCCTGCAGAGAAAAGTTTACAGAAATCATTTGAACACACAGTGTATTTGTGAGATAAAGATTTTTTTACTGAAGTGACAGTGAAGTGCAATTCCCTTAGGTTTAGATGTTATTTTAAGTGTATGCTTTGCATTTCAGTTTACAGAATAGAATCATGGTCCTTGATCAAATGGATTATCTGAGTTCACTGGGAGTTGTAGTTAATGCACTGAATTTGCCTTAGAGTCAGGTTCTGTCACAGGCATTAGAACACTTTAAACACCATTAAAACAATAGTGAAGATGACACACAACAAGCAGAGTCTCTCCTCTCTGCAGTTGTCTAAAGTCCTTGGAATCTTTTCCAATTTAATAAAAGCCATGAAGATAAAGTTCCCCTGAACAGTACCATAGGTTTATAGGGAAAACAAAGGGCAATCAGCTTTTTTATTACTATTTTTTTTTTAATAATAGAACTAGGAACTGTAAAACCTATCAGGATTCTGCACACTTGCACAAAGATACAGAACTTGCCAGAATACTAACCCTTACTTTTTTGCTTCAATATGTTTCTAATCATACTTAACAGATTTCTTTCCTTAGGCTCTGCACGAGTATTGCTGTGCATTCTAATGCAAAGAAGATTAAAATTCAAGGGAGTATTCTTCAAGTAGAAGAAGGAATGTGATGACTAGCACTTTCTGATCTCTGAGGTAAGCACAACAGCAACTGAAAATCAGCAGAGATGTTTTAGCATGAAGCTTGAGGATGTTATGTGGCTGGTACCCTAAGATGGGGTTTTACATCTATTTCTCAATATCTGCAATAGTACATGTTCTTCATCTTGTCTGGTGTTTTTTGCATTTTTGAAGCTCAGCCTATAAAAAATCTTGTAGCATATCAGGATACTTATGCAATACAAGTTGAATTTCCTGGAAGGTAAATTGCACAGTAGCAGGATAATTCACAGGACACAGGAAAATAGCCCTTGACAACTCACTCAGCTATACTGTCAAAAATTATTCTTCAGCAAAGGTTATTTTTTTTTTTCCAAATATATCATCATGGTAGAATATGCAGTGAGAAAATGTCTGAGTTCCTGTATATTTAGATTAAATAATGAAAGTTAGTGTCTCAGTATGTTTCACATAACTGTAAAGGTTTATCTTAAGAGTGAAAAGACTGTTTTTATAGTTCTTTAGATAGTAGCTTGTATCCTTGGGTTTCAGTGACTTCCAATAGCATTGAGGCCCAAAAGTGTCATGCAAGCATGAATTCTCATACCCTTGCACCTTTCTCTCCATTGGCACCTGGAAATCCTGGGAAACCAGTTGAGCCCTAAGTAAGAGATCAGTGCAAACATCAGAAGAAATCCATAGTAAAAGAGTAGCACAGCCAACATTTCACTGACATGTAAGGAACACCTCCAAAGTTGTATATATTTATACACATCAAACTTGCAAGTGTGACAGCTCTGATGAATAGCTGTAAATTAACTTACCATAATGCCTCAAGTCCAGAATGCATAGAAAAAAAAATAATCAATGTATAAAATAGTCATAATTTGTCATCTTACTAGACAATACTCATTAAATCTGCAGCATTTTTTTTTAGTAGGAAAGGAATTATCAATATTCACCCACTAGAAATAACCATTTCATAATGAACAAACAAGACCTTGTTGCCTCACAGCATTGTAGATGTTTTACAGAATAATTTCATTAAAATAAATGGTAAGATGTTGCCATACCAGAAGAGTGGTGTGGTCCTGCATTCACTTTATTGAGCTTTAAATTAACTTCAGGTGCTTTATTCACTGTACACTGGGCAGGTTCATTGAACTGATGTGTGTAATTTGTACATGTGCTTATATGCTCACCTCATAAGAAGAATTTATGAGGAGATTATCTGACTGGAAACCACTTCCAGGCATTATTCCTGCTTCTGCTTTTTACTCCCCTTTTCTCCTGGTAACTGCCCAGACTAATCTGTACAGTGCTATTTTCTTTTTTATTACTGGTATGCAGGTCCAGGGGGGCATCAGACTTGTTACCTGCCAAGGTGTTAATTCATCATAAGACACTTGGGGTCAAAGAGGTGACAGACTGGATAAAATATACTTTTAAGTGACCAGGGATGAAATCAAAGCACTGTTTGGTTTGGTCAGCCTCTAAAACTACTAGCCAGGCTCCCTGCTGTGATAATTCATCTATATCTTTGCAGCTTGCTAGTGGTATTTTAGTGAGAAATAAAATGCATAAACTTAATATATTTCTTGGTGCCCTTCATTGAAACATCAGTAAATATTTTTACTTTTTTTCCCTCTTTTTCCAGGTTAAATTTTCCCTTTAATGACTCTTGTTTCACACAATTATTCCAATTATTCATTAGTAACTTAAGCACAGTACAACTTCACTAACACTGATTCTAAGGAAACCCTGACAGATATTCACTGATAGCTGAAAAGATATCTTCCTTCCTTCCTTCCCTTCCCTTCCTTCCTTTACAAAATTTTTATTTCTTCACCAATTATAACTAAAAATAAAACTGAAAATTCTGTTCTGTGGAGCCCAAGCATGTTCTCTATAATTAAAAGGATAAAGGAAAAAAAAAAACTCTAATGATCAAGCATTAATAGGCATGACTTGGTTGTAACTCAAGGTAGTTAATCAAGAGGCACTGGACAGGAGAAAAAAAATAGTGAGAATAATCAGATAATGGTACTCTAGGGAAAAAGTCTCAGAGAAAAAAACAAGTAACAAAAGGAATGGTGTGAAACTTCTTGACAATACTGGGACAAGATTTCTTAGTTGCATTATATGGCTAATATGTTTTTTTCTGATTCTTTCTTTTTTTTTCTCTTATGTTAATTTTAACTGGACTATGAATGAGTTTCAAAACAAGTGATGTACTGGAGCTGTCATTACTCTTTTTTTGGAAATTTCAAACATTTAGGAGAGCAAACAGTGAATGCAGTTTGAAAACTATTTTCAATCTTATTGTGATAAAGATTTAATGTAATGAAATTCTTGATCAAGCCTTAGCTGGAAAAAGAATCAATGGACTTTTATTTCAAGTGTTCTATCATTTTTCTTCTTGGAATTGAATAATGTAAAACCTCTTCGATTTTAGACTTTTGAAAAGACAATTCTAAAGGAGGAAGAGAAGATACTGCAAACTCAGACTTCTGAGTTAAGAAACAGAACAAAAAGGAACAGCTCAAGGTGAATCATTTTCAAGAATAATTTCCAAAGATAGTTTTGGTATTTTTCACTAGCACAGTGTTTAGTGACTAAGTATTTTTTTCTGACTGAAAAGGGCCAGAGTCTGAAAAAAACTCTTTGCTTGATCAGCCAGGAAGTTACATTTCTTCCAAAAAATAATAGTTTTTTTTTAATTTTGAAAATGTGTTTGTCTTAATAGAAGCAAAAGGAAAACATGATGAAAATTGTAAATTATATGTTCCAAAGAAATATTGCTTATTCTATGGAAAAAAGCAGTAGTAACATGAATGGAATGCTTGTATCTCATGGAAGTTCCCATCAATATCAGCACCCATTTAATGGTCAGTATAATGCTCATTCTCTGTCAATCATATCAGTAGTTCTTTCATTTTCAAGTTTTTTTTAATGCACACCAATGTGATGCTTGCACAAAAACATAGCTAATGAGAGGATGCCAATGGTTTGAAGGCAGTACAGATAAGAAGTGTTCCTTAAAGAGCCTGCCTTAAAAATCCAGTATTTTTAAATATTTTATCTTTAAATATATTAGTCAAGAAATAAAATGTGAAAAATGACTCTTTCTTAAGTGCCAACACCCTGCTTCCCCAAACATACAAATAAAACAACTACCTTGTGACTAATGACAAAACACAAGAAATAAACTCATTTACAGCTCACCTTTGGACCTTGTCTTCCTGGATATCCTGGCAATCCAGGCACACCAAGCTTACCCTGCAATAAGAAGGCAGTGTTAAATTTTATTTTATCCTCCTTAGTGGTTCAGCAAACTTCTACAGAAATGATTTTTTTCCACAAGTTAGAGTGCTGATACTTCAGGGAATATAATATTGATTAAATACATTTCTCATTTTTACTACTAATCATCTGTGGTCATAGTTCCTCAAACTTAAATAAAAACCCCACTATGATAAGTTCAGCAAAGGCAATACCTCCATGGCTTCTTTTTTTACCTCCATCAAGTACTGCATGGTGAGGTGGGACTAATGTCATGAAGCCATCAGTAGAAGGAAATAAGTTAGTGGTAGTAAGAAATAAGGGTGTTAGGAGGTTTAATTGAGAAGAAATCTTTTTTACTTTATACTATGTGATGGCTACTTTGTTTTCCACAGACTTTTAATAAATAGGCACTTAAAGAATCAATCTTTTTCTTGAATACTTCTAAGTTGATTTAGACTGTGCTAAGTCATACCCCAGTGACTATTCCCTGACAATAGATTTGTCAACATTACCAACTTGCTATGTTCAGAAAGGACAATAGAATGAGCAGACTGATCAACACTAACATAAACCATTCCTAGAAATGAAATATAGTCCCCAGTCCCCTTAAGGTGGTCTCTTCAGACCTCTAGATGATGAGTGATGGTTTGCCACTTTTCAAAGGCAATTTCAGTCTTTGAAAGATGAGAACTCTGGGGAAGAATCTCTCTATTTACCTATGTGCCAGACTATTCACATTTTGTTGATTTCACTGGAAAAGATATGATTACACAATATATGATGGTACTTTGCAGCAGCCTCATATAATAAAAAAGAGGAGAGATCTGTATGGTAAAGGAAATTTGCCAAAATAAACATGTCTGTAAAAAATGCAGCACATGAGTCAAGATGTTGTCTGTCATCATATTCATTTAAGTGCATATGTCTGGCCAAGCCATTATGAAAGAATAATTCTTTGATTTATGAAAATAATTAGAGTGCTATGAGTTCTGTGCCACACTGAAACAAGCTGCCTGCCTTACAATGATTGGAAGTTTTGCAACATGACAGTCACAAAACTCTTGCCAAATTTAGTGAAAGTTTTCCCCCTGGTTTTATGATTAATCAAATCCAGTTTGAGTGTGGATACAGATACATATTTTCTGATATTGTTTTGACACCATACCTGGCATTTCCTTAACTAAGCAAATCCAGCCCAATACCTAGTTGGGAAAGAGACACTTCCTTAATATTATGGGTAGATAGAAGAGTTCACAAATGTTATTCTAGTGTTTGTGCTGAAATAAATATGAGGACCAACATAATGGCATTCTTCTCTAGCCCATTCTGCTTTGGACAAGTATCCACAGAAGATGTTTGACTTTCAGTTAAGAAAAGGTAGAGTAATTTGTAGAAAAGGGAAAGCTTTGGGTTTAAAATTCCAAGCCAGCTAACAGTGTTATCAAAACCACTAATTTTTTTAAAATATCTTCTGGTATTTAGAGCTTCCTATCCTAGTCTTGTGAGACTGAGAGACCTATATATGTGATAGTACAGAAGAAATGCTTGAAAACAATAGCCTGTAATCACATTAATATGTTTGAATAAGAATTAAAAATTACCCAAATTCATATTTAAAAACTTACAACTATAAAACAAGTTTTGGTTTTGTTTGGTTACTTTTGTTCTTTTTTTTACTTAGATAAAAGAGAAAAAAAATTTCTGTAGATGTCCTCAGCCAATTAATTATTTTGCATTGCAGGTATCTTGACAACACAATTTTTGTAAGATTCCTTTTGTCTTATATTTTTGTCAGATGGGGTGTTGCTGGAAAAATGCTAATGGTTCCCATGTGGAAGACAGTGAAACTGAGAAAGAAATGCACCTTCTATCCTATTCTTTTCAAGACAGAACTAGTTTTTTTTCATCAGCATTCTCACTTTAGTGAAATATAGTACACACATTTCTAATCCATCTTTTTTTTTAATCATTCTTTCCCAGTTCTCCAAAATGCCACTGCTGAAATTACCATTTTTTTCCTTTATTTTTCTGATGCTGCTGTGCAGTGAAATATGGTACCCACACACACATTCCTCAGTGTCCTTCCTTTCTTCCTCTAGATCAATCTCAAGTGTTTTCATGAGGTCAGGATCCTACAGAGATTTGTACTTTGTTCTTATTCTCTCCTATATTTCATGTAACTATATTTTTATTTTAGTCTTCCTTTTTAACTTTTCCCTTTCACTTATGCCAACCCAATGTTTGATTTTTAGTTGGGATATGTTTTCTGTCCAAAATCATCTTCATGTCACACTTTGTCATAACATAGCTGTGAATATTAACTCAGGCTCTAACAGCACCTTTATCCTCTTTTCTCTCCAGTTATTTTCTTTGCATTGTATTTTAGCTGGCATGTACTGTATGTAATTTGGGATAAGAGTTTATTTGCCTTACTAGGAGGTAATGACATGTGTATGTTGGTATCTGGCTACTGACCTTTTCCCCAGCTGGACCAGCAGCACCTGGGTCACCAGATGGACCTGCTCGACCTTTTGGACCTTCTGGACCATCTTCTCCTCGTGGTCCTGGCTGACCAATTTCTCCCTAAAATACATCACCTTATAAATATGGAACAATTGCCTTTGTGCATATATTAGAGAGACTGCTTATAATTACTGGAAAATAAGTTTTCAGTAAATGTAAATAGAGTAATAGAAACATAGAATGGTTTTGGGCTGGAAGGGACCATTAAAGGTCACCTAGTCCAAACCCCCTGCAACATAGAGAGACATATTCAACTAGATGAGGTTGCTCAAATACCCATAGCATTTCCAATTAGGAAAATATTACTGCTTGTGTTCATTATATAAATACAATACATAGAAGTTCACTTCAGTGATCCCTTCAAAATAATAAGACTTAAACTTTTTAAGAACATATGGGCTAAGAATAAAAGCTTACCCGGTCACCTTTAAGGCCCATGTCACCTTTAAATCCTGGAAAACCATCTTCACCCTAAGACAAAAAAAAAGGCAGAAATGCATTTAATGACTTTTAATAATAGAGAGGATTTATTTATTTTTTCTGCAAACAGAATAAGAAAATACATACACTACACCTTAAATTAAATTGCATATATAAGGGGAGAACTTCAGATACCAGTAAATCTAATATGGCTACTGCTAGTTTAGAGAAAGTCTATCAGTGCACTATACAAAATTCCATTTTGGTTTGAAAGTTCCAAATAACATCTGTTTAGAGCTGTATAAGACCCATTTAGAGGCAGAGACAATACAATTCTATGTGATTATGTATTATCTTGCAAAGCCCTTTCTTAACCCCTAAACTTTTGTTTGTTTGTTTTGTTTTTTTTTTGTTATCACTCTTTTTAATAATGTTAACCCTTCAATTACCTAAAAAATAGTTGGAAAATTATTCAGTGTTATTCTTTTTTGACAGGAGAACCTCCCTAGGCTACTCCCTCCCCAAAATGTAGGAGAAGCAGAAGCAGTCAGTACTCAGACAAGTATCATTTACACACCTATGAGTTAATTCAGATGCAAACAGAAATCTCCAATCAGCTTTTCATTCCCTCTTTCTTAGACTAACTTAACATACAACTGCTATTACAATATCTAGACAGCAAAGATTATTGACTGCATTTTTATCTGATGCTTAGTTATATCCTGGGAGCACAGTTATTTGTTATGAATAAGCACATAGTAAAATGGTTTTTTTATTATTATGGTGTTAGTTTTTTTTTATATGCTGAAGTAATGCTGCTGGCTTAGAATCCAAGTAGTATTTGGTCTGTCAATAAAGCCAGGAAAGTGTGAAACTGTGCTCCCCATTACTGAAAAATTTCATCCTCACTTTGAAAAAGAAGCTTGCATTTTGCATTCCTGGGTCCACAAAAGCTTTATCTTTTATCTGATCATGAACTAAAAGAGATTGCAGGCCTAAGAGGTGATAGAAATAGATTTTCTAGTGGGAAACAGCTCAAAATAGGTGAGGAGACATTAAAATAAAAAATAAGCAAATAAACATAGTTTCTCAATAGTATGTATACATGTAAAAAAAAAAAAAAAAAAAAAAGATGAAGTAATTAACTGTGATTCCTTGAAAAAAAAAAAACAAAACTAAAAAACATTTGAAAAGCAGGTTTCCCATGTTTTTTTTTTAATGGTGAATCTAAGCTTTATATGGTCATCTTATATTGCATAAATTAAAATTTCAAGATGGTCTTTCTGAAAATGCAGTGAGAGATGAAAAATATAGAGTGTAGAATACATGAAAAAAAACTTCAGCTGTTAAAATTGCTCCATTATGGCCATGGACAATTATATCAGAACACTTTGCAACATATCATCAAGGACTGACCATGTGCCAAGTGAACTGAAACTCTTCTTCAGCTTCCAGCTATTGAGATCTACAAGAGGTTGGTTTTATTCCATGTAGGAGGAGAAAGCTGAATGTTCTATTTCCATTTTTTTCTGTTAACAAAGAATAAAAGACCTGTAGAGTTCTAGTCACATTTTTCCTGGTCAGCACAGGCATGGACCTCCTCTGACATTTCAATTCTACAGAGACTTTCCTGAATGATCATTTAGTTTCTTTCTGTCTCTTATAGTGATTTCCCCCATGTAATGGCATCTGAATAATTTAAATGAAAAAGGCTTGTGTAACAGACTTTTTAAAGCACTGTTAGGACCATCTTGAAATACCTTTGTGTGACCTTTTGAACTAATCAGTAGAGTTCAATGCCTTACTGCTACTGAAAGATCCAGTTTTAGGAACAGAGAAAAATTGTGATTATGCTAATCAGTATTCAGTGATATTCACATATATAGAAAGTTTATTTCTGAGTCCTGTATTTTGTCCTAACTGGACATTAATCACTCAATAATGCACAAGGAACAGTTTTGTTTTGGTTTTTTTTCATCTTAGATTTAATGAGCACACACACTAGATAAACTGTGGGTTAAGAAAGCCTGAAAATCTATGGCAGCTCTTGGCATCTGAGCCTGAAAAACCAATCTTCAGTGCTGAAATGAAGGCTTTTTGGCAAGACTGCATCTTATGCTTTAGAAATATCTATAAATAGATATACAGCCACCAGAGTCACAAGGCTGAATTTGCCTGTGTGGTCTGAAGATATGACTGGTGGTGTTTGTTACCCATCTCTCATTCTGAGTGCTGAGGAAAGTGGGAATGAAACCACTACTGGATGTAGTTTCAGCCACTGAAGATCATCAGCTGTCAGCAGAGGTGGCAGTAGTTGTTGTTTGTGCTTTAAGTTCAGAATTAATGGTATCAGCCAAAAATCTGGAGGAAAAAAATTACCTGGAACCTAGAAAGCCAATGTAATATGTGCATTAAAAAATACAAAATCCTGCCTACAGGTGTAGCAAAGCAGATACAATCACACTGTTGTCAGCACAGATCTCTGATGCACAAGCTTCTCAGTATCCCCAATAGTATCTATTAACAAGAGATGTCTATTCTCTACTTAAGAGCACCTTAGAGAGAAGTTACTTAAACTGCTGTGAAGAGGGTCCAAACCCATCCTAATAACTGAAGAATTGATATTCACTTTGTACCAGTGTAAATAACCATGGAGGTTACTGATTTATGAGTTAGGCTTTGAGTGTCCTTAGGATAAGGCAAAAATAAACCCCCCAGTGCAAGAGAAATCCCACTGCATTGACAGAGACAGAAGTCATTGCAGTGAAATAAGGAACACAAAAAAGGGAAAGAAATGAAGTCAGATTTACCTTTTCACCTTTGGATCCCTTGAGCCCACGGACACCATCAGCTCCCTGAAGAAAGAATATAAAGAATTTGCCCACATGCAAATATTCAAACAGGGGATGGGGGAGGAATTAAGTAATTAAATCTCACCTTTACACCACGAGGTCCTGGATAGCCAATTGGACCCTGTGGACCTGGAGGCCCCTAAAACATATTGGAGTAAAGAATTTCTGTTTGTACAGCAGTTGGTTAGCAAGCAGTTTTCTTCTGAGTTTAATCCTTGTTCTTCACTATAATGCAGCAGTCTTGTGTGAGAAATCAAAATAACACTGGGCTGCCTGCCACTAAGAAATGTCATGGCATCACAAAGCACCCTTCAATGTCACTATAAAACTGTTAATAGTTATGAAAGTGGTTCTGTTTGTATATTTTGGAAACATCTATCCATAATATAAATTATCTGAAATGTTAATAGGAAAATGCAATAAACAAACAAAAGCAAACAAAAAAAATTCTAATTAGAAACCAGAAGGTCTTACTGGAAAAAATGTGTTCTGTTGCTTATTATGATGA
>JAOEGS010001528.1:45269-55305 GCA_025447755.1 Corythornis vintsioides
TTATTTAATTTTAATTATAACATTAAATTCTAGGAACTGTGCTTTTATACCAATATACAGCAGCTTCTGTATTTTGCTAAGTTTTGGAATTAATGTGATCTGTGGGTAGAGCATGTGTTTTTCTGCATGCTAAATTACACTCCTGAAAGACCATGCATCAGACACATCATCTGTGCTCCAGTTTTCAATTAATATCCAGGTGAAAATTATTCTTTCAGATATTTAAATAGTTCATCCCTTCAAGGGCTACCTTTGTTGTCTTGCAATCATATGGCACTTAGTTTGCATTAAATGTCCTGGTGTTGTCACGCAGTAAGAACAAAACTTCTTATCATTAGCATTTTCAGTTCTTCATTTCTCTAATTCTTTCAAATATTCTGTTAAAGCCTGAATTTCTTTTTCCTTAGACTTTTTCTTCTAGTATATAATGTCTTGCTTTTATATGGAAGAAGAGTTATGAATCTAGTAAATGTCTAACAATCTGTGTTTGAGAAAGACATAACCTCAGAGCTACATGCAATTTGCCACACATAGTTCAAACATGATTAACTTTAAAAGCAGTCCTAAAATTTCTACTCTGAAGTTATGGGTTTTCAACATAAATTCTTTTACATCTGAACAATGACTACAACAGAAGTGTTTCTCTTGTGTTTCTTTCTGTGCTCTTTACTGCAAGCCAAAGAGAACTGAATATTCACATTATATGCTGTCAGTACAGAGCAATCCAAAGAGCTACAGTTATCTGATCTGGCTCTGAATTGAACTGCTTCCAAAAAAATCATACTTAGTACTTTTACAGAAGATTTCAACAGAAGCATGAGAATGCAATGACTTTTAAATAGTGGGATGAAAGAAATGAAAGGAAGTAATTACTCTCAGTACTGTTTTTCAAATTTCAATCAAAACTTATCCTTCTGTTTTAGCTTTATTTAAGAAATATGAAATAAACAGAATATATGCAAAAAAAATAATTAATTTCTTTATGACTTGGAAAGTCACAGACAATTCTAGTATTTCCAGGTTGGAAAGCAAAGGCACATTCACTGCCTAAAACATTTTCTGCTCAGCCTTCAGGGTGAAGTAGTGGCAAGACTTTAATGTCTACCCCCCTCTGCTGGTCACCTGCTGATCAAGCTGAAATTCAATTGAGTGATGTGCTAATTGATCCACATTCTAAGCAAAAGGGGTTAATGAAAGAGGATCAGGACATTTCTGTACAACACTAGAAGTCCTTTTCCCAGTGAAAACAAACCTCAAAAGAGTATTCTTAGATGATATTAGAAAGAACTGCATTAAAGGCCAGTAGCCAACACAGTTTCTCTGGGAAGTGCAGCAACCATGCTAACCCACTGAAGGGTGAGAGCTATAATCATTCCTTGGTCATCAAGCTTTAGCACATATGGAAAGGTTTTTGTTGACATTCCTACTCATTGTTCCTTTTATGGTGCATTGCACTTACCAGAATAACATTTAAGGGAGGTATATTCAGTAGAGCATGTTGTTACTAGCATCTGCATTAGTGGTATAATTAAAAGCAGAAATCCCCTGTTGTATTTCTACACTTTGCAGGCAAAGATGCAGTCTCATCCTATGGATTGGTACAACATAATGAGCAAGTTTAAATATAACTTATTTATTATAAATAAGTTTTCTTATCTGGACTGACTCTGATATTTATTTAAGCTACAGTTGTTAGAATAAGCCACACTAAACCATTCAGTTTGCAATTCAACTATTCAAATGAAGTTTTTGAACAAGCTTTTTAGCAGGTTAAAATTTGTCATGATCCTGACAGAGAAACTTCATACTACTTTTTTTTTCCTATTACTATTTCATTTTTAAATCACTTTAAATCCAACAGGAAAATTACTTAACTAAGAAAAATCAGATCAAAACCTAGCTGAAAATGTGATCTGACTTCTGCTATTTATAAATAATATATATGTGAATTGTTGTCTATTGATTGATGCTACTAAAATGTTTTATGATAATGTATTACCTGACAATATAGATATTATTGTGTAATGTGAAAAGTTGATATCCTAGTTTCTTTCCCCATAGTTCTTAGTGCTATTCTTAATGAAAAGTGGATTATTTCTGTGCCAGTATCAATTTGGTGTTGTATAGGTATACATGTTTTTCTTACCCTGTTACCTTTGTCACCAGGGAGGCCTGGAAGACCATCAAATCCTCTGTCACCCTAGGAAAGAAGAAATCACAGCTTTAGTAACTGACTATTACATTCTGTATTATTCCAAATAAATTGTGCCTTCCCTCTAAAAGTTGATTTCTACCCCTGGTTTTATGTACACATTTGTTATTGAATAATGCACATGGAAGGGAGCACATATATCAAATTCAGAAACTTCCTTCTGTGCATTAAAGCAAGAGAAGATGCCATGTCAACCTTTTCACTGTGTTGTAATCATGCTATATAAAAATAAGATGTCTACATTGAACTGAAAAGCTTGATTCTAGCTGCACTTTGCAGTTGCAAACCTGACTTTACTATTACTGATACCCTGTAACTAGAATCTGAGGCAGAGGGATACAAATCATGCCCCAAGAATCAAGTTATTTTAAGGTCAAGCTACTAGCCATTACCATTAATTACCATATTTTAAATGGATGATTCATTCTCAGATCTTGCATCTGACCCAGCTATCTGAAACCTCAGTATTTTCACTTGAGAAAAGAATTTTGGTTTGGCCTGGATGAAACTGTAGTGCCTACATAAAATCTGCCTAGACTGTTCCAAGATGGATATAAAGCCTCAGGTCTCAATATTATTTACCTTTGCACCAGGTTCTCCTGGCATTCCTCTGGCACCATCAGCTCCAGGACGTCCCTGCAAAAACCCAAAGGGGCAAACATTTGAAAATGCAATGCAATAATATTGAAATTTATCTAAATAGAAGCTATTTAGCCAGAGCAGGATTGATCCATACACTACCTACCCTTTTGCCAGCTTTTCCACTTGGACCAGGGGCACCTTGAACACCACGTGGACCCTGAATTTAAAGAGTATGATCCTTAGAATCACATTCATGTTGGCAAAAAATCTAGTTAAACAGCTCATGTCAAGAACAAGATTTGCACACAGGAAGCATATGATTGATTTCTAAGTTATAGAAATGCATTTTCTTAAAGATAAATGTGTTCAAACATAACGTGCAATATTATTGTACCTGGGGACCTGGTTCTCCACTTTCACCCTTAGCACCTGCTGCTCCAGGTCCACCCTTGATGAAAAAAAAAAAAATATTGTTTAAATATACAAAAAAGCACTTTAAGTTGTTGGGGTTTTTTCTCACTGTAATTAATGTATGTAAATAGAATCTCCTATATATTAGGGAATTTACTATTTGAATCTGCACATATACCCTGATATATTATTGTCTAGACTGGGCCAAAATCTTTCTAGCATAAAAAAAACCCAACCTCCCATCAAATTAAGGGGGATCAAATATAAATCTTTGTTCTACAGTAATACTTGAGATCTAAATATGAGCAAAGTAAGAACATAACTGATGCTAACAGAAGTGCATCTGCTGTAGGCAACAGAAGGGAAAAGAAATAAGTTACCTCTTTTTTATCTTTATTTCTGTGTTATACAGAAAATAACTATCTCAGAATTCATTACAAAGATCACTATAATCAATGAAAAATGACCTCTCTAATCTTATCATAAAGTTCAGTGATGTTTTAATCAAGGTCTTCGTGCATCTAGCCCTGCAGAAGTGGAGAATCTATATAACTGAGTCCCTCTATGATCACTGAAAGATGATACAGATTTTCAGACTGAGTTTTATTCATAAACAGATATAAACCAGAGCTTCATCCAGGGTAAAATATTGTACATGGAATCTGGGGCAGAACTAGGCAAAGTAAAGTTGTGTTTTCTTAACAGTGGTCTCACAAAAACAGACCAAACAAGAAATCTCAACATGCTCAGGGAAGGAACATACTCGAGTCTAGTATTATGGGCAAAGAATTTTTTCAGTGTTGACCTCTGAAACAGAGGTCAAAAAGATGTCTTTAGCATGAAACAAATCTTGCAGACCTTGGAAAATTATAATTCTCTATATTCACCAATCACTGTATTCATAGAAAGAAGAGGTCTCATGGCTTAGTGTTAAGTCTAGTACCCTGGAGTAGAAAGATTCCACTGACCTTGCAGATATTGAATCAAGTCCTAAGCAAATTGAAAATGAGATCCTGAGCTGGTACTGGCAGTGGAGAGAACAGTGGCTTTGGTAGGTGGTGACCATCTGTGTTTCCCCAAGGTAAGCTCTGCTTTTACTTAATATAATTGATCACATTTAATATTGGTATCCAGAAATGTTGCTATGTTATTATTATGATATTATGTTATTTATTATGCCTTATTAAGTATGTGAACTCCAGGCTCAATTGAAGCTAGACTAGGACTTTGACATTGCTATGTGTAAGATCTGTATACCTGATGTTTCTAAATGTATTGGCTGCTAAATTCATTTAACAAAATACAACTCATATAAAGAGTGAAAACTCCAACTATTTTATTCTTAAAATAAACTGGGCACATAAACAATTGTTAGACCAAGAATATGTAGTTGTTTCTGGAAATGTAGGCTAAAAATGTTGCCAGATCAAAGAGCTGGATTTCTAGAGCCTCCTGGTGGCTTAGAAGCAAAACAACTAATATTATTCTTTTGTTGAATTTTTTATACAGAGAGTGAGGATGAGAGGGTAAAAGAGGAGTCTGGAAGGGGAGGACTTGATCATTGCTGTTCAGCTATGGGCTGTTGCTAAAGCATCACATTAAAGAAGGTAAGAAGAGTGAAAGGAGAGCAAAAGAAGGGAAAGGAATGATATTTCTTATACTAGTCTCATGACTTCTAAGTTATGACCAAATCTCCACAATTGATATGAGTGGAAGGAAAATAGTTTGGGGGAAAATGCTATTGCATTCTGAGGCAAGGAGAAATCCAGGTGGCCTCCAGAAACTTCTGTTGCTGTCTCCTATGTACTCTGCTATAGTTATCACTGGCATATCTGTGCAGTCAATTTTTCTTCACACAATAAACCAATATCAGCTTGCTTCATCTTTTTCTATCCAGTGATCACTTGTTTTCATTTTTTCAATAGTACAATTGTATTCTTGTCTGTGTCTTAAAACTAGATTCTTGTCTGATCTAATGAATAACACTATTACATTTTGCATCCATCACCCTAACAATGATAGAGGTAAAATTCAGTGCAAACACAGATCAAAATTTAAGAGGCAAAGAATTTGCCAGCCTAGCTGTGCCATCAGAGTAGACAAAAATAGCAGTTTCCAAATTAAGTGGATCTCTCAAATATGAATGATGTAAAAACTGTGTAAGAGAATGTCACTGCATCAGAGGAGAAATACAATCACTGCAAGGAAAGTTAGAAGAGACTAGTCTTCTAAAAAGTTTATAAGCTAGGCTGCTGCATTTGTTATTTTACATGATAAATATGATTTACAATAGCTTTTTGAAAGATGGTAAATGTTAAATTATGTATTTAGTGAACTATTGAATCTGAAAAGTATCCACTTCCTAAAAGAGGAAATCACAATTGCAAGATTGATCAGGTGGTTTTGGCTTGCTGAGCTTCCTACCTGCTTTTATTCTTTCATTGTGAGTATTGTTCCTTTAAAGTGTTTCTTAGGATATAGAGGCAAAGATATTTGTGATAAAAAAATTTATTTTCATGTCATCAGAAAAAACGTTTTTTGTACAAATATTTTAACATCAACATTTGATTTTTGTGAAAATTGTCATTTTTCACAACATTTGGTATTAGCAGTCAAGCTGCATTCTGGACTGAAGTAAAAAATGGCAATTATTTTCAAAATTGATATGGTTTTTAATTGCTTAGAGAAATGCCTCTTAAGAACTTTCCAGATTGAGCTTAAACAGTGAGACAAGGTCATTCTGCACACCCCTTTCTTTAGTATCTCCTTTTGGAGAGTTTCATGTTTACCACAAGAAATGTTATAAATATTATTACAGAGGTGACTAATTGGAGAGGCCTGTGTAATTACTTATGTAACTAATCCATGACAAAAACTAATTTAGAAGTCAGGTTTATTGCAGACCTCGAATAAGAATAAAAACTTTGGCTTTAAGTGCATCAGTTTCTTTTCAAATCAGTACAAATACAGAGGAGCAGGCAAGGCCAGAATGAGATTCATGGAGCTGCATTACAGTGTTCTTAAATTTCTGCTTCTGTTTTGTTTACATACCACAGGACCTGGTCTTCCAGTGAGTCCCATGGGACCAGGTGGACCTCTCATAGCAATCTGAGAAAACAAAGAGAATAAATCAACAGGTATCAAGCAAAATCTTGCCACACAGCATAAAAAATCTATACTAATATAATTTCATAATGTATTAGCAAATAGCCCCCATCATTGACTCACTTGACAACAACTAATGTGATGAGATGATGCTTAGTGCTCTTTAATGCACATCTCCATGATATAAAATAGAATTTTTATTGGGCTATATCCTTGCAGCAGGTTTGTTTGCAGGCTCCTTGTGCTTACCCTAGCTTGCTGAAGAATAGCTTGTGCTTGTGCTTCCTGAGCTGAGATTGTTGGGCCCTTCTCACCATCTCCACCAAAGCGGAACTGCAAGTATCAAAACAAAAAAAGAATTCATAATTTATCATATTAAAACCATACTTGTTATTTGCTGTAACTGTGTAAGTCACTTGAGAGACACAGAGCCTCAGTCTTTAACTCATTCCACTAACAGAACACTGCTGCATTGAGGCCACTGGAGCCAGCATGAATATTAAACCACTGGTGAAAGTTTATAACTGAAGTGCAAATCTAATCCCATATGAGCAAACATTTTCTTGACTTCATAGGATTTTGCTTTTCATTCTGTTTGCTTGTTTGCTTCAAAAAGAGGCCAAAATAGACCAAAGTTGTTTACAGAACCTCATTAAAAAATATGTATTCAAAATAATTAATTCTCTCTACATTGATACCTACCCACAGAAAAATGCAATTCAATCTATGGCAGACTTACATTTGAAAAAATGTATCTAAAATGACACAGTTTTGTCAGTTTTTAAAATTTCAAAAGAAATTACAGAATAAAATTGAAAGCACTCATTCCTGCAGCCCTGGACTGTTACTGGTTATGAAACTGCTAGCAGAAACTTTGCAATATTGGAAAGGGAAACTAGTAAGATTTCCCAAAGGGAGTGAGAGGTTAAGTATCACTTAATACACTTACTACCTTTAATGTGGCAAACTGATAAAAGATAATTTTTCCTATGCTGGCACAGCAATTGCAGATGGAAGAATGATTTGGGAATAAATACCCTGAGAAGTAGTGGCATTTTTCCATCAATGAATTCTTAATAAACAAATATTCCTGTTATAGAGCCAGCTGTGATAACAGAACTTGGTGCAATCATGATGGCAAAAACTTTACCAAATCCATTGGCCAGGAAGGTCAGTGGCATCCTGGCTGGTATTAGTGTAGCCAGCAGGACCAGGGAGGTGATTGTCCCTCTGTACTTGGCATCAGTGAGGCCACACCTTGAATACTGTGTTCAGTTTGGGACTCCTCAATACAAGAAAGACATTGAGGTGCTGGAGCAGGTCCAGAGAAGAGCAACTAAGCTGGTGAAGGGTTTGGAGAACAAATCTTATGAGGAGCAGCTGAGGGAACTGGGTCTATTTAATCTGAAGAAAAGGAGGCTGAGGGGAGAATTTGTTGCTCTCTACAACTGCCTGAAAGGATTCTGTAGAGAGGCAGATGCTGGTCTCAGGGGTTGTCAGGCATTGGAATGTGCTGTCCAGGGAGGTGGCTGGGTCACCATCCCTGGATGTGTTTGAAAGCCCTATTGGTGTAGTGCTTTGGAATATGGCTTAGTGGTGAACTTGGTAGAGTAGGGCTATTGGTTTTTATTTACTTTACTTCAAAATTACTGCCTCTTCATTTCCAGTTGGTTTCTCAATTCTCTGGGATGTTAGTACTCATCACATCTTTCACACACACTTAGGAATAATGTATTTCATGCACATATTACTTTTCATATCACAAAGCTGTAAGATACTTTAACAGGTTTGGGATTGTTCCTCCACCTGCTAAAACAGATGGTGTTTTGCTTTGACTCCAGTGGGAGCAGAGCTGGCTATGTGCATGTATTTCTATTCAAAGGATGCACTGACTCTTCAAAGAGGACACAGAAGTCCAATTTTAGAGCATGAAATGCTTAAAAATCTCTATGTCAGAGACTTGAAAGCACACACGCCTGCTGGGAGTACACTGCTTTTTGTGCAACAGCAAACTCCTTGTTTAAGTCATATAGCAGCAAATAAGAGTTACTGTTGAAAATACAAGGAGGATTTTGGTGACTGCACTACATTCAAGTAGGTTCCAATCATGCAGGAACTAAAGCATATCTTTTGTTTGAGGAAAAAAAAAGAAGGTACCATATAAACTTAAAACGCATACACTATAAACTCTGTATTATCTCTCATTCCAAAGACAAAATCAGTCAAAAAAAAACCCCAAAAAACCTCAAAACAACAACAACCAAAAAAAAAATCCAAACAAACCAGAAAAGATGTATACATTTCTTGAAATATGCTTCCTCTTTTTGGAGGCTGGTTACCCTGTAATCATAATATGACTCACCGGCAGCATTAACATGGTACCTGGGGGACCTGCTAACCCATCAGCACCAGGGAGACCAGGACGACCAGGTGGACCCTAGGAGAACAAACAGATAAGAAAGAAAGGGTGAGAGCAAGAAGTTATAGGAGGTAAATTTTGGAGTCACTCAAACACATTATTACTTATTCATAATGATGCACTTGGAGGTTTAATGTTCACCGTGCAAATTATTTAGAAATGTTATTTATTCTTACTGAGGTAACTAAAGAACTGAATTTGAGGAAGATATTAAGCAATAGTAAAGAAAGCTATTCTCTTTAATTATTTTACTTGCAAATTACATTTAAAAATGGAATATGGAGTACCTAACCATGGAGACTTTGCCCATGATTTCATAGGTTGGGCAGAGAGAAGATTTGCATTGTGTTCCAGTCTTTGCTTTATTTGATAGAGGGAACTAAAACTTCTGATTAAAGCCTCTGAGCAGGCTTAATTTTCTAAGGCTGCAAAAGTTCTGCAGCTATGACTTGAAATCTGTTTTATGAAATCTAATTTTCCCTGTCAGTATAAAAAGAGCCTATGTGGAATGGAAGAAAGGTACCAACATGTGTACATGATGCTCATGACTACTGATCCAAAGTGCTCCATATATACATTTTGCCACTCTGACAACAGATGATTGCACCTTTCCTCCCAGCAATTTGCATGCTGTATTTTTTACTGGTTCCTTCTTCAGAATAAAACAAAAGGAAAGCTGATCTGAAAAACTTTGGTGTTTTTTTCCTCTCTTCAAGAATTAAGTCTGTTACTGAGTCTGCTTGATCTCTTTTTTCAAGAAAGTCTGAAGCATCAAAAAATAATTCCCTACTAATAACACACAGCTGTTAAATCTTAAATTAAGAATTATTACTAATTCAGCTCTAAAATATTGAATAAAGTATTGTAATTGTTAAAGAGAAACATATATCCAGACAATATTGAGTTAATGTTAAAAAAATAGAAAAATCATTAATACAATTGCAAGGCACAGAAAGGACCTGCAGTCTGATCTTCAGTGACTTTATTCCATATGATTATGTCTTTGTGAAGATTAGAATTGAAAGATTAGGTCATAAAATGAAAATTAGATTACTGAAGATGAAACTGAGAATTAGATTACCTTTTCAATTTCTTCTTCAATTACACCATTTTATATGAATGAAATGCATCACTTCAGTAAGCAAAAGTAACATCATTTATGGTCCTTGCAGAGAAGGGTATGTTCCTTCATTTCTCAACTGTCTCATACTTATTATTAATAATAGAATTATATAATGATTTAGTACAAAAGCATAGGCAGCTACAAAAGGTGGTGAACTTCTCAACTAATTGTTCTGTAATTCTGT